>QJPP01004822.1:0-101409 GCA_003996215.1 Jaltomata sinuosa
GTAGATGTTGTGATGACCTTTCCAGTCATCTTTGCATTTTTGCATTTATTGCACTATTAGAGCCTACCTGTAGTGGCCTCAAGTCATTTATGGCTTGCTGGGACCAGTAGTTTGGTGCCTTAGTCATTCGTTTGGTCGTTTTACTCATTCTCCTATTTTAGAGCTTTAAACTTAGAATATCATTGACTTTAGTCAACATTCTTAGCTAACGTGCTGGGAAATGAATTCTGATAGTTTTATTAGCTTTGGAGCGATGATTTTGGTCTAGTTGAACCTTTAGTTGAGGCCTGAGAACTTCCGGTGTGGGTTTTGTGTGGTTTTCAGGCCATTTGGAGTTGAAAGTGTAACTTTGGATGACTTTTGATGATCGGAGTGTCGGATTGGCAATCCTACGATTCCATCAGCTCCAGAATGTTGAGTTTGGTCTAGGAAGATGGTTGGTTCAGGTTTCAGGTGAGTCGGACTCATTTCGAGCCTTTGAGTTCCTTTTCGTTAGTGTTGACTTGGGTCAACATTTATCCAAAATGACCTTGTATGGAAGTTTTATCGATTCTGTTAAGTCCTGAATGTCGTTTCCACTCTATTAGCACTATTGGTTTTTGAATATCGATTTTTGATTGTGCCCGAAATGCCCCGTCGAGTTTTCTAAAAAGTGCAGAAAATCAGTTGCGGACAACAGCTATTTATTGCTGTCATTTCATTTTTTTCAGCCCTTCTCCTCACTTTTCTCACTCTAAAACTCAAATTCTCTCCACCATTTTGCTCCAATTCAGTTCTAAACCTTGGGGAATTTTTTTTCGTCGATTATCCGTAGTTCTTCACCTCTTGGTAAGTCATCTTCCTCAACATGTCTTCTTCGGTTTTTCTCTTAATTCCTCTATTGATGCTCATCCAAAGCTTGGATTTTGTGATAGATTCTGCCCCCTAAGCTTGTTCATGTTCGTGGGTGTGAAGTTTTATCCGTCTTGGGCTGATTTTCCATGGTTTTGGTAAGTAATTTTTGCCCAATTTTCATTTTTATTTTCGAAATTTCCATTCTTTAATCCCCAACTTGGGCGGGCTATTTTGGTGCCCTTTTCTTGTCCAATTGTGCTCAAATTTTGAGCATGCCTTCTTGGCATCATTGGGGTCATCGTGGTTCTTTTCATTTTTGGTTTCGGGTTATGGGCCTCGCGGGCTCGCTTTTGACCTGGATATCGACTCGGCTATAATTGTAGCAATATAGGTATCGTTAGACTCATCTTAACATTTTATTCATAAATTTGATTGTTTGATTCTCATTTGGAGATTTTTGAAGAAGCTCGGCCTCGGATATCATTGTTCCCGCAACTTGTCATCAGACGACAGGTAGGTTATGGCTTAACTCCCTAGACTTCACATATCGGGTAAAATTATACTAGTTGGCATCCTTGGGTTGAGTTATTTGGTTGGTACCACAGACCTTGACCGCTTTTCCATGATTCATCCTATTTCTTTCTTCCGTTGTGTGTAGTATTCCTATTAGTTGATATATTTATTACCTTTGTAACTATGTGAGGTCTTGTTGACTCTGGAACATAAAAGGTGGGATTATTGGGAATGTTCGCGAGTCCCGGACATAGAAATATCCTTCTAGGCTGGTTATGCTTGGTGAGTAGCTTTGTAGCCTGTGCAGGGCCGTTAGGTTGATTGTGTGCTGTCGGGTAGCTATTTGGGTTGATCATATCATTTCCATGCATATAAAGAGGTTTTTTCACGTTTTATTATGGCTTTTGGCTTCGGGCCTACGGAAACTGATTTTCTAAACCTTGCATGGCCCCGGGGGGCCATTTTTGATGAAATTGGATTTGGAAATGGTTTGACTTGATACGTGGATCTTCTTGGGGTAAAAGAAGGTTAAAGATATGGTTTTATCATGATTTACTACTATTGTTAGACTCGACCGGGTCGGAGTGCTAGCTGAGTTTCCTTACTGATTTGAAATGATATCAGGCTCAGCCGGGCCGAGCATCTGAGATGTTTTTACTACTGTTTGAGACCCAGTTGTTCCCGAGCACCCTTGGAAGGGTTTTTGAGACATATTTTCACTTTTTTAGTCTTAGACAGGGTCTAGGCATGCATATTTGAGACTTAGCCACTGGCTTGAACCCGGACTCAATTCTGGAGGACACGTTTTGATTCTGAGTTTTAGTATGGGGTCAGGGACCTTCATGGACCTTGCCGCTCTGGGCCTAAGTCTTTGGGCTGCGTGTGCTGAGGGGAAGAGTATATAGTGGAGTAGAGGTATACGGGTTGTGTCCTTCCATGAAACCTGCCTGGTGGGCCCAATCGTCACTGGAGGAGGTACATACAAAGGTTCTATTTCACCCCGAGGTTTTCATGCATCATATTATCTATTGCTTGAGTTACCACCCTTGTTTGTTGTTTGTTGATTGTACGCTCCGGTAGTATGGGATGCTGGAGGGTTTGTTTTCACTTGATTGCATTCCTCGGTTGTATGGGCGGTCGAGGGACTGTAGGTTGACTCTTGTTACTTTATTCCGATATTGTTCCCTATTATGGTTGAGTATGAGCATGATTACTGTGAGGTGGTGAGTTCTTGGATTGATTTTTTTATGACTTGATTGGGTATTAATTCATGTATGTCGAGCATGTCTACCTTTATTCTTCTCTCCCTTTTTCCTTATACTTGAGGGTACTGGTATACCGCCCATTTATAGAACTTATTCTTATATATACTATTTTTACAAGGATCCTAGGTGCATTGTCCTTACTTTCACCTGTGCATGTTGTGTATATATATTCTATATACTAGCCTTATATGTTGTTTCTGCTGGGCTAGCTCCTGTGTGCTTATCGTTGAATTCTGTGACTGTTTATTCCTACTCTGCCTGCTATTGCTCTTTTACTTTATATGTTCCCAGTCGGCCTATGATACCTACTGGGTACCTTATGCTTCGTATTTGGTGCTCACCCTACCCTCTGCATTTTCTGGTGCAGATCCTAGTGTAGGCTATCACCATTAGCGCATCGGAGCCTCGTGCGGGGTGCAGTTTTTGGATCATCTAGGTTGAGGGTGAGCTCTTGGCATTCAGATCTTGACTTCAGTTATCCTTGGTGTATTTTGTACTCTTATAGTTTCGGAGACGTTGTGTATATATGACTTTTGGAGCTTTGTACTCCTGATTTAGTTCGGCTCTTATACACTTGATACCAGGTTTTGGGTTGGTTTAGATTCCACTTGTGTATATCTCTCTTGTATCTATGTTCTTCTCATTGTGCCCTTGCTTCCGCTTATGTATCGAATCTTCCGCTTAAACTGTTAGAAGGTAGCCCACTACTAACCGTTCTGGGCTACGGGGATTTGTTCACCTACTGGGGGGTTGTAGGTGCCATCATGACTGAGAAATCGGGTCGTGACAATAGAGGTGTCCCATTCTGAATTAAGTTAGGGCTAAAAAAGGGATTAGTATGCGATGAAAGGTTAGGGTCAAAGAATATTGAGGAATTAGTCATAATCCAAGATTTATTAAAGTATTTAGATGACCCAAATTAGCAAAAGACATACTATTAGTTAATTGCTTATAAGAGAGCAGTTGATGCATTTGAGGTACAATAAAGGTTATCGGAATAACCCAAATTGAGTATGCACATGGAATGTAACTCTTAGTTAGAGTGCGAGTTGTATATGGGTTAGAGTAAGTCATAGAGGGATGATTCTCTAGTCTCAGCGACCAGTGGTGCCGTATTACGAGACATAGTGTCAGGATAGATGTGAGTCCCAGTACCTATTTTGCATATCTAAGAACTTGGCTGGATAATTAAAAAAAACCTCGTTGTATAAGATACATGGATCTAGTGAGTGTTCGGGAAAGCATTTGCACCACCCTAGCAAGAAGGGAGACAATGGATATATGAAGGTGCACAGATCACCAATGACCAACTAAAGAATGTCATAAGACATATTGGTGAACCTTATTAGATTGTTTTTCTAAGTAAGGAATGGCTACATGCTCGTGTGTACCTGGTACATGTTTATTGTAAGTTAGCCAGTTATGGCCAGAAAAAAAAATGAGGATTGATCACCCTTACTATTTATGCAGTCAGGGCAATTTCGCCAAGTATGGTTATACCGCATGAAAGAAGTCAAATATGGATAATCTTCAGATGTCACAAAGGGGTCACGGGACAAGTCCATAAATATGTGATACATAAGAGTTCTCTTCTTATAGTGTTTTTTGGCACCTTACGTATTCATCTGCTCATCAAGACTATTGAAGACACCATATATTTAGCCTATGAATGTATCATATGATAGCAATAAAGACGAACTAGTTTCAACCGGTCGCTCTAGTAGGTCCCTCAGACGAGGAAAGAAGGGGCTTTTGGTGCAGCCTATAAAAGGTTCCCTCCACCCTTGCCCCAATAATATATTGATCTAAGGAATAGCCAGTTTTAATGATTGGAAATTAAAAAAAAGAGGTTTTCAAGAAGCTAAGGAATAGCTCGGTTACATAAGCCTCGAAGCAAAATGAAGAAGTATGAGTTAAATTAGCCCTGCATAATCTAGCAGCAGTTTATTTGTATTTATATTGCGACTAGATGCCATCATAGGATGGTCCATAGTTCACAAAGCCACTGGATGCCCTTTGGATTAAGTTATTATGAACCCATATACGTGTATAATATACTTTTCTTGCTTATAGGATTATATGTACTATATGTTTTATAACTTAATTATTTACATGCCACTTGTTTATATAAGCTTATTAGTTTACATGTCATGTGCCCTTTAGAGGTTAATTATGTACACGTTGTTTGTATCATAGATCTTTTGTTTATACGCTACATGTTTTATAAAGGATATGCTTACATGCTATGTATTTCATAAAGTATCGGTCAATATGCTACTTGTTTCACGAATTAATTATCTATTTGTTGTATATGTTTTAGAGTATTTACTTATAGGTTGTATGCTACGTGAATCTTTATTTATATGTTGCACGTTTTGTAAAAAAATTCACTTATTTGTTACATTTTTCTAAGATAATGATTTACATGGTACATATTTTTCGGATTATTGGTATATTTATACTACTTATTTTTCAGAATATTTTGTTTCATATTAACATGCATATGTAATACAAGGTTGTTGGTCCACATGTCATAAGTGTCATAGGTTATTTGCTTACATATTATAGGTGTCACTGATCACTTGTATGTATGTTATATGCATCATAAAATATTGATTATAGACAATAGACTTTGTAAATTATTTATATGTGTCATCTTACTCATGGTGTAACTATTTATATATTATATGTCTCATAGCTTACATTTTTAAAAATATCTCAAGTTTATTTATTCAGGTAATATACATTATTTGCTTATAAGGTATCGATATATTTGTCTGAGTATCATAAATTTACACACCCACATATTTCCATTAAGTTGCATGTATGTCAAATATTTTTATGATTTTAGAGCCCATATATGAGGTGTTTTTATGATTCGCATGCATATATGTATATATATATATATATATATATATATATATATATATATATATATATATATATATATATATCATAATTAATTTACTTATATGTTATGCATTTTTTATTTAAAAGTCCATGTATTAAATATTTTCTCATAGCTTATTTGTTTACGTAATCATATGATAGGCTTCATGTCATAATTTATCTGTTTCCATGCTATTTAAGCTATGATCTACTTGTTTACATGCTATCTTATAGTTTACATGTACATATGCTATAGCCTTTTACAACCTACTTGTACCTAGATTACATGCTCCTATAATTCACTAGTTCATGAGTTAATGTGTATTACATTTACACGTTTATAGATCAAAGTCCCTTCTTTGTGACTCACATATTTACATAACTACGTGCCCTTCATGCTTAATTTATTTTATGTGTGTTATAATTTCTATATGACTTCATAGTTTCGATGTTATTTGCCTTCATGTATATCTTCTTGCGTAGAGGGATAGGGTTAAGTTATCCCTATGCAAAGGTAAATAAAGGTGCCCCATCCGCCTGTCAAAAAGATTGTCAAGAGCCTGAGTCATTGGTTAAAATAACCAGTTGAGATCTTGGTGTAGGAACCTTAGAATATCATTCGGAGATCGGCCCGATGGCCTAAGAAGTAATTTAACCTCTAGAGCTAGATATGTTACACCTGGCATTCCAAATATCTACACCACGCCAACAATCAAAAGATGTAATTTGTGTCTTCTATATGTGGCTGTCAGATGTGTTACTCATGTGGGTTGTTCTAATGCAGTAAGTATGTTACTTTTGATAATACAGGAGATCCATTCATATCTGTTATGTATTACAGTGGTTCTGACGCTTATGATTTTAGAGTCTTACATGGATGCAACTTTCAGATGCAAACTATAAGGTAATTAGTATTTATTATAGCTTTGGTTCGAGTATAAGGCCAAACGGAGCCTTGTGTGTTATTTGTTAAGTATGGTAATGGTTATGAAGCTCTATGAAGCGTATGTGTATGTTATGGCTAGCTGAAAAGTTTTTGATATGTCTATTTACAAAGGAAACTCTGCCAAAAATTTTGAAAATTCTAAAAGTTAGCCAAATTTTAAGGTCTCGAGATGGGTAAAGTGTAGTGGAAGTTGATTAGGTGATCTCATAAATATCTTGGATATGTATGGAACTCAAAGTAAGTTACAAGTATCATTCTAGGACGAATGATCCTAAGTGGGGTAGGATGTAGCGCCTCGAAAAAAAAAATCAGAATTTAATTTTTATACTTTAGACGAGTATAACTCCTAATCTATGAAGAGTTATATGATGCAAAATATATCATATTGATGAAGGCACTCTTCCTTAGAAAATATTTCCAGCAAAGGAAAACAATTCCAAGGTACTCTCTGCCTCGCCTCTTCAGTGGAACCAACATGAGGAGAGCTCAAAATATCAATAATCCTCAGTAATACCATATATCATAGACAACTATCCTTCATTATTCAAGAATTGTGGAAATTTACCAAGAGTTCAAGTTGGGATTTGATTTCAATTAGATACTTTCTCTACCCCATACTTGAATATAGTTATAGATTTCATATTTGAGAGGTACTATAAAGTGGTAGTCATCACTTGATTTGAATTTCATACTAGCTCTTGAAATGGGTCTTGTTAATTAGGGTTCTTGAAAAGGGGAAAAGACGCAGTTATGATAGAAATAGAGTTTTTGGATGTTTCTATTGATGGGAAAGATTTAATATCAAACTTTATGACTAGAAAATAAAGAATTCGCTACAAATGATTATTAAGGAATTTGATTAGTTTTGGACATAAGTGAAGAATGTTGGAGTAAATTGTTAGATGAATCTACGAGTTATTGATGAACGTAATATATTATTATTGTAGTAAATTTGTTGCCTATTGGATGATGAAAGGTAATAGTGGGCTATGTAAAGGCTACACTCCCACGGGTTGAGTTATTGGAGACTTGTGGTACTATCATTAGCCAGGAGAGCACCAAAGGTATGTGAAGCTAAAACCTTCTTTGTCGTTAAGGCACGACCTACAATTACTTGTTCTTTCTAAAGAAAAGAGTCAACATACTTGATATATGTGAACAAAGCTTCCACTTCTATTAAGGCTGTCCGCCGGACCGGTACGGACCGGTACCATTCCGGTCCATTTCGGTACTGGTACCGGTCCGTACCGGTCTGGTACGTACCGGGATGGAATGGTATGGTACCGGCAGTTGATCGAAACGGACCGGGTTTGATGTTTTGTACTGGCAAACCGATACCGGTTCGTACCGATTACAAACTGATTCTGGTCCGATCCGGTCCGGTCAACCGGTCAACGCGGGATTTTCATTATTTTTTTTGTTTTTTTTAATGAAAATAGTCGTTGGCAGCCGTTGGGTAACGGCTATTTCAGCCACCCAACGGCTATTTTAGCCCTCCCCCTCCCCACCCCCCAGCACCTCCCAACACCCCCCCAACAGCCCCCCTCCTTTTTTTTCATTATAAATACCCCTTCCCCTTTTAATTTTTATTCATCCATTCAACTCTCATTCTCTCTCAATTTTCATCTCTTAATATTTATAAATTTTATAATTATTGTTATTATTTTGCAAGTGAAGTATAATTTGGTGAATTTTGGAGGAGCAATCTTCTTCAAATTTTGGTTATAATCGTCTGTTTTTACGGCAGACGTTTGGTATATACGTTCCACTCTTTAATTTTTTAATTTTTATTCTTGTTTATTAGTTGTGATTTATTTGTGATTTGTGAACTTGTGATTTGTTTATTTTAATTTGCTAATTTTATATTTTATTATATTATGGATCCATCTCAAAAAAAATCTGGTAAAAAAGGTATTATTTCAAGAACAAAAAGTTATGTGAAGGGTAAAATAGATAGTGGTTCTTCTAGTTCTTCTCTCCGCCCTGCTCTTCCTCAAATTATATTTAATACAGATGAATTTACGCATGTTAATGAAACTAAGTTTTCATTTACTACGGATGACCCTATTCCCAACGAAGCTTATGAAAGAATGTATAATGATTTAAAAGATGAATTAAATGAAGAAGTATAAATGCATGAGGATGATGATTTAGAAGAAAGTGATACATCGACTAGTCTCTTTATTGCCCCCCGCCCCCACTAATCCCGAAGCTCCAACTCAGGATAATCCTCAAGTTAGAGCTGATCTTTCCCCTATTGCTCCAGTGAGGGGTAAGACCAAACCACAACGTCCTTTAAAATCAGTTGTGTGGAAATTTTATTTTTTAAATGAAGAAAAACTGTGTCTACGTGTCATATTTGTAAACAAAGTTGGAAATATGTATCTGGTGCTAGTGGAGGTTCGACTGGGGGGTTAAAAACTCATTTGCTTAAGAAACATCTGAGAGAGTGGCAAGCATATCTGGCTAGTCAAGGTGATGCTGGCTCTAGCGTTGGACCCTCTGTTGGCGGGTCAAACATGATTCAAACTTCACTAAAACCTTCAAACTCTACTGGTCATGTTTCACAATGGCCCTATAATAGGGACCGTGATCGTGAAAATTTTGCTAAAATAGTTGTTGTTTGTGGTTTGCCTTTTAATTTTGGAGAACATGATGGTTTTATAAGATATATTCGGGATACATTTTATCCCAATTTTGAAGGTATTACAAGAAGCATGGTAAAAAGAGATATTTTTGAATTTTATGAAAAACATATGCAATATCTTCATAAAAAAATTTATATGATGGATTGTAGGGCTTCTATTACCACTGATATGGGTCGAAGTCCTAACGAATTTGATTATTTAACTGTTACTGCACATTGGATTGATTATAAATGGATAATGCAAAAAAGAATTATCGCTTATAAAATTTGTGAACACAAAAAAACTGGTACTTATATTTCTTCAAGTGTATTAAAAATTTTACAACGTTTTTATCTTACTGATAAAGTGATTAGTATTACTTTAGATAATGCTTCTGCTAATTTAAATGTTATGACTATGCTAGAAACTAGACTTTGTCCAATTAGTAAATAAGCTTTTCATATCCAATGTGATGCAAATATATTAAATTTAGTTGTGAAAGATGGTATTAAGGTATTTGATAGTTGTATTGATAAAGTTGAAAATGCAATTTTTTGGATTTTTCATATGAATAATAATAGTAGAATTCAACAATATAAAGATTTTTATAAATTGGGTGAAGTACCATTTAGAAAAGTTTCAAAGCATGTTAAAACTAGATGGAATTCTTTTTATGAAATGCTTGAAGTTGCTTATAAGTATAAAAAGCCTATTACTATGATGTTTAATAGTCATAATACTTATCCTGATGATAAACTTGCGGACAGTGATTGGGATGCAGTAGAAGACTTAAACTCTTTTTAAAATCATTTTTTGATGCTACCAAAAAAATTTCTGGAACATATTATCCTACTATTAGTGAAATTTTAATACATATTTGGAATATTTTATGCCTTTTTGCTATCTATAAACAAAATTTATATTTTAAGGATTCGATTGAAGCTATGATTAAAACATTTAAAAAATATTTTTTTCCTATTCTCCAAATTTATTTAACTGCAATTCTTTTTAACCCGGAATATAAAGAAGTTAGTGCAAAAGCTTTAGTTAGAGAAATTTATACTAATTTAAATATTTCACCACAAGAAACACCGGATTTAATAAAATGTCAAGATAGTATTAAAATTTAGGCTAAGGAAATATATGAAAAATATATTGTGACCTTAGAAAATCTTGATCATGCCCCTCAAACTTCTACGTCGAGATCAGGTGTCCATGGTAAAGCAAGATCACATTTTGGTCTTGATTTTTCTAATAAGTGTGAATTTTCTAAGTATCTTGAACAGGGTGTTGATAATATTCCAACTATGGATGGCATACCACAGCTATTGGATTGGTGGAAATGTCGTGAAGAACTCTTTCCAAAACTTAGCAAGATGGTGAGAGACGTGCTAGTTATTCAAGGATCATCAGTTGCTTCAGAGCAAGCTTTCAGCGCGGCAAGATTTCAAATTGGAGACCATAGATATTCCTTAGCAGAAGACAGTTTGGAGGTATCGGTGTTGTTTAGAGATTGGATCAACGCCGAGCGAAGAAACGTTGGAAGATCAAAGTTTCAAAAAGTAGCAGAACAAGCCATAGATAACTTCATTGGATTTGATAGTGATGATGGCGCTGAACTTAAGATCGTCAAGCAGCTTTACCAGGAATTGAGGTTGAAGAAGCTGAAACTTTACAAAGTTTAGAAGATAAATTTATAAATCTATACAACTATTAGTATTACATTCGAGGCTTAGTTGAAACAGAACCCTTCCTAGAAGGTGGCTGCGTAAATTAGGTGCGCTTAGTTGAAACAAAACCCTTCCTAGAAGGTGGCTGCGTAAATTAGGCTCTTTACTAATAGTTGTAAATTGTAATATTAGTTTGAAATTTTGAATCAATTGGATTATTTTTTAATTTTTATCAGTTTTTTATACTTTTATAGTTTTATACATTTATTAATTGAAAACATAAACTAATAAATTGAAAACTTAAAAAAATAAAAAACTTTAAACAGACTTATAAATTGAAAACTTACAAAAATAAAAAACTTTAAACAAACTAAAACATTTCAAATATATAACTTAAAATATATATATATAAAGTATAAAAATAAACTATAACTTAATAAAACTTATAACTTATAAATTAAAAACTTAAAAAAACAAAAACTTTAACAAACTAATAAACTTCAAATATAATTTATATAAGTTATAAAAATTTAAAACATAAATAACTTTTAAGTTATAAAAACTTTTAAGTTATATATTATCACTTGAAAATTAAGTTTGAAATTCAAAATTTAAAAATTAAAAAAAAAATTGATAAATCGGTCGGTCCGGTCCGGTCCATTCCGATACCGTACCGGTCCGGTATGGGTCATACCGGTCCGGTCCGGTACCGATCTATTCCGATCCGGTGATTCCGGTCCGGTCCGGTGCGCAGTCTTAACTTCTATATGTCTAACCCATGACTACATGCCCACTATGATCATAATATCGATATGCCCTTTCCATTTGAACTTACTTGTCTTCGCACTTCATGTGTCTATTTGTTAAAGTCACATTATTCATATTACTCTTACCGAGTCAAGTGCCTATAGAGTTATACATGATCGTGTTTGTTTTGTTAGAAATTCTTAGAAGTCATATAATATATCTATCACAAGTTAGAAATTAGAATAAATGGTCATTGTGTAGTCGCACTAGTATATTTGATCACATACGATATAGTTATAACATAATATAAAGTATTAGCCCATAAATATCTAAACACCATCAAAGAAGTTAGTTGTATATAGAAGGTATTATTTGAATAGCTAAACAATCTTTATCGAGATTTACTTGTATAGGCCTATAAAGCATTATATGATAAAGATTACCATTATCAAAGGGAGGGTATTCATAGGTTTCACTTGACACACCCTCGCGACGTGATTTTGTGCACAGGATCGAGACCAGACCCTTATAGTGAACTCGAATATTGTGGAATACCCGCCCTTGTGGTACTTTTTGCATTTGGAGTCAGCTAGAATGTCATGCACTAGTTTCCCCTGACTCGAGCCAATACATGGCATATGTGGCCTGCGGGCAGACCCTTATAGTGATCCCATGAAGGGTGTACCCCATATCAGACTGCAATTACAGTTACACATGTAAAATCATAATAAAAAGTACTTGAGCAACATATGCCCTACATTTGATACAGATCTCCTTTGGTAGGCCATCTTATGATCATTTGTATTTGATATAGGCATAGGATGTCACCTAGGCAACTTTCTTGGTGTCTTATAATAAAGAATAGTTTGAGAACACATATGCAAGTTAATAAGGTTATTTATATAATTCATACTAGAGTTCTAATAATTTTTGTCCATAGTTGCTCATCCTTAATACTTGAAGTATGGTACGCAATAAGACTACTGTATAGGTCATCGTTTCATAATGTATATCTGTTACTTGTATGCTCATAGGTTCTTCATCTTGATATCTAATTCACATGAGCTACCATTCTTGTTTACTTGTTATTTTGTCTGCTTTACATACCAGTAAATATTTCATATGTACTGACGTCCCTAGTTCGGGGGCACTGCACTTCTGTGAATGCAGGGACAGATTTACAAGTTAGCAGACCTCCACATTAGGCAGTTGTTGCGTGTTTAGCGAATTAGTTGGTAAGCTCCATTCTTATCTGGAGATGAGATGTCATAGTACTCTTAGTCATATTTATATTCATAGTTTGGGTATGTCGGGGGCCTGTCCCGATCATCTATCACTGTATAGTTATAGATTCTATTAGAGGCTTCATAGATAATCTAAAGTTATCATATGTAATTATTGTTTCAGTTTTCAATTGTATGAGTGTGTCCAGTTGGACATTGTGGCTTACGTATAGCTCCTTATTATGATTTTATGTATAGCGACTCATTCAATTAAGTACAAGTCATTTGTATAGCAGGTGCTCATATGGACCATTGTCCGTCCTCATCGGTTTGGGGGTGTGACACAAGCCAACCCAACACGTGGAAGACAAAATAAAGCAATTTAAAAAAAGAAAGTGGAAGAGATATATAAAGGAAATAGGGTCAATAGCATAGATACATACCATCATACTAAATATATAAAAATGGCCCAAAAGTGTCCAAGAAGATAAAACATACACAAGAACCAACCCAGACCTGGTGTCACCAATACGAGAGCGTCTAAACTACAGAGTAGTTATACAACAGACTCTGTCTATACAAAATATAAAATATAGACAGAGTATGTAGAAGGAACGTAGTAAAAGTCTCCAAAACACCAGGAGCTCACCATAATCTGAACAGCAGTTGGCCTTGAAAGATAGGAGGATTAACGGGGGTGGCTCGTACTAGGTGCTGCATCAGAAAAATATGCAGAGTGTAGTATGAGTACCAAAACAATGGGTATCCAGTAAGCATCATAGGCTGACCGAGCATAGAAAGATAATATATAACATAAATTATAGGAAAATAAGCTAAATACAGGGATCCACCTAAATCTTGTTATAAAACCGGAAATAGGATACACCGAACTAGCAACAAAGAAATAATAACAAAATCAATCCATACAACTGACAATTCAAGTATACGCAAGCCAATGCAATGTGATGGAAAATGAGGATGTGATGCATGAGTGCATAATAGTATAATCTCGGAATACTACATCGGGCACCTGAAATAATGCATCGGACTATAAATATATATATATATAACGTAAAAACCTGGAATAAGGCATCAGGGGTTCGAAATACCGCATCAGACTATAAATATATATATAAGAAGTAAAAATCTCAGAATAACGCACCGGGAGTCTTAAATACCCATTGGATATATATATATATATATATATATATATATATATATATATATATATATATATATATATATAGTAAACTGAAGAAAAGGTCCAGGAATATCCCTTGGACTGGCATAAAAGTAGTGCTTTTCCTTTCCATTGGAAAATCAGCAGTAAAACCCAAGATAACTCCTTTAAAATTCAAAAATCATGATAACCATAGTAAATTTCAAGTTTGAGCCAAAACCTTGAAATTTTTTCTTTTCCGTACCGCTAGGTATGCAAATGCAGTATGAGCATATAACTTTCCAAATCCAAAGAACACACCACACAAGCAAGGCAAACAGGGTAAAATACCCTCCAATAAAAAAAAACTGACCTCGAACTCCGTCCAATTCGTGCTAAGGCCTCAGGCCCACAGTTACACACACAACCATCCACAAGGTGAAAATAATAGAAAACAACTACGAAAATAATTAAAAGAAACTACTCTACCTCTAAAACATCCTAAAAGTATACTAAGGATTCTATGCTAGTCATCAAAATTCTACGAACTCCTAAACTAAGGATAAACAGTAATAATTCTAATCTATGATCTGGAATGGATAATTTATTATAATTCATAGGATTTAAGCCTAATACTACCCTAAGATCCAACCTAACACTCCAGTAAAATACAAGATAAAAATCTAACTAAACTCAATCTAGCAAAGTAAATCGTAACCTACCTCGGGGACGAATCGCAAACACGAACCTTCACTCGTGTGCCTTCCCCTTCCAAACAACCTCAGAAAGCTACCATGCTATCACAAACACATTTCAAGTGTTAAGATGAGAATATTGACACCCATATTATTATACGGAAAAATCAGGCTGAAAATTAGGTTGGAAAATGACCCTCAGGGACCGTGTAACAAAATGGACAACAAAAATCACAATGTTGTTCGCAACAGGTTAAAAAACCCATGCCTAAAAGTTGAGCGTGAATGGGACTCATTTCAATGCCTGAAATATCCCTGAAGTCCTCTAGTTCAAGGAGAATTTAAAGAAATAATAACGGATTTTTTAACGAAGAATACTTACCAATAAGAGTTGGGAAATTGATCATGGACCAAGAATTATTCACCCCAATGATATGGAATCAGCCCACAAGAAATTGGAGCTTAGAAGATCAAGAAAATGGTAGAAAATGCTTTGGGCAAACTTTGAAATGAAATGGAGAAGAAGAGCAATTTAGAAGCGGAATTTACCAATTTAGAGCCAATAAACGATCATGAACCAGAAATATAGATGCCTCCAAGCTTTAGAATTGAACAAGGGTGAAAATGGAGGTTCTGGTTCAATAGCAATGGAGAAATCATTTTGGGAATTTAGGGAATGAATGAAAAGAGAATGATGGCCAGCTATAAAAGCTGCCAGCGCCTAGGCGCAAGGGCAGCCATGCACAGCACAAGCGCGCTAGCACTGCAGCGGCCAAATGCCACAGACATGCTAGAACCTAGGTAGGCTGGCACGCGCAGGTGCATAGGTATAGGAGCTCTAGCACAGCCGTGACCTAGGCAACGCCCTAGCGCCATACCAGCAAGCAGCATATGTTGCAGCCAACAAGGCAGATTTCTAATATATGGACCTCCGAGAATGCATCTGGAGCCTCGCGAACACAAATAAGTTGAGCTATTCAACTGGAAATGATATTTTGGACTCAACGGAATTGATGAAAATCCCAATAGAGGTCGATTTGATAAAAGGTGGACTCCACACCTAAAACCACTATTTGCCAACTTTTCCAAAATGGAACACCATGGCCTAAAGTAAGTCCAGAAGCCTCGAGACCTAAACCAATGTTCCCTCTAGCCCAAAAGTGATATTCCAGAGCTAACAGACCTGATAGAATTTCCATCTTAGACCATCTTCTTTGAATGTTGACCATGGTCAACCACACAAGCCAAACTAGCCTGAAAACACAGAAAACAAAGCAAAACCAAACTGAAAGCTCCCAGACCCCGACCAAGGGTCCTACTAGTCGAAAATCCCCGCTCTGGAGCTAACGAAGCTATCAGAATTTGAGTTTGAGTATAATTTCTAAGAACGCTGACCAAAGTCAAAGATTTCCTAAGTTTAAGTTCTAAAATGGAGAAATGGTCATAACGACCTAACCAATGTCCCGAGCACCAAACTATGAGTCCTAGCAAGTTATAAATAACATGTAGCCACTGCAAAAAAAGATTAAAATATGGAAAAAGCACAAAAATAGAAAATTACCTGGAGGGTCATTACAACAAGTCACTTATGTTATTCCACTCTCCCAATCTTATTCACTTTTGCTTTAACATAATACTTTACTTTGAACTTTAAGATCAAATACCACCTTATTATCTCGAGCTTAAATACTACTATCAATGTTAACCTAGTTGTATATGTATTGAATCCTTCAAACCTATTTTAAACCATCACTACTCACATAAGAACCTTGGTCCCTCACCTATATAAAAAGGCTACACTAAGTGCCATATAAACAGAACTAGTATATGCAGAATACTAGGTGTTATATAGCTGGTCAGCAGCTCTCTTTTTTGTAATGAACAATTTTGGATGAATAGAATAAATTGTTAACAGGAAAAAGCATACAATGGTCAATGTCAAGAAGTATCTGAATTCCTCAATTTTTGGGACAATGAAAGACACCTTACTATCAAGGAACAAAGATGATAGATTGTCCAGCTTGTATTTGGTGGACAATTTAAAAGAAAAAACTCAAAAATATTTTGTGAAGAAAACTAGCAACACTTACAAGTTGAAAATAAAGTGTTTAGATCTTCTTTTCCTTTTTGTGTAAACAAATAAGCTTAGAAGATCATGATTCAAGTTTTGGTGTTTTGGATTCCATGAAAAGAAGATATCCGATGTTTTTAAAAAAAAATAAAAGACCCAAAGGGATGAATAAATAAATAAAATTTTGGTATGTACAATACCGGCTAAGGCCCAAAGAGCCAAATCCCAAAGCAAAGAAAACAAATAAAGACAACAAAATGAGAAAATCAGGAAAAAAAATAACAAAGAAAATCAAAACTAAAAGGGAAAGTGAAGCGTCTCTGGGTTCTTCTAGAAAGTCCATGCTTTATCAATAAAAGCTCTCCAGAGCTCACCCTTTATCCTTTATATGTTGAATGAGAATTCACCAAGAATTCCTAGCCTCTAAACTCATCAACCTTGGAGGTATCATCGTGAATCTTCCACTATAAATTAGGTGAATCTGATTTTGTAGTTGAAGAATTCCATTTGACTTTCTGCTTTTCTATAACTCTTGTTGTTCTTGTTTGAAGGGAAAACTTCTTTGTCAACCAAAGTTGTTAGCTCAGAGTCTTCAATTTGTGGTTATATTAAGGAATTTCTAGGCTAGCTTAAGCATATAACCAGTTTTCATTTTCTCTATCTGGCTTTTGGTGGGTTGTATCCCACGAGGGAATTGACACCACCACCTAAATATTAGAAGGTTAAACTATAGTTTTGACTTTGGTTGCTTTTGTGCATATTGTATCTGAGGAAATCCTCTATTGTGTTGGGTCTATGTTATTGTGGTGAACTCTTTGTCTGCTATGGTGAAATCTTTGAGGAAGAAGCTGATGATATCAATGTTAGTAGAATCTAAGTCCTGACTACTTACCACTTTGGACACCTCAAGCTCTCACCAGGTGCATGGGTTGTAAGTCAAATAAATTAGCTTCAAACTGTTGACAATTATTTTGTATTGAATCAACTGCTTTTCCTTCTTAGTTTCACAAAATTATTATATCCTCTGAATTGAGTAGCCTGTACTTGTTATCAATTGTGTCATTGTGTGCTCTTTATCTGCTTAATCCTTATGTGTGAAATGCCATTCTTGTCTAGATTTAGGATCTCTTTTGGTGCTGATGGGATATCTTGCAATGAGCAGAATGCATATGTACCTACAAAAATAAACACTAGGTTAGCAAAAAAAAATCAGCAAAAGTATTTCCCTCTCTTAAAGAGTGTTGTACTCTTACTCATATAATATTCCTGATCCTATTAATGGAGTTGACCTCTATTGCCATACTCCAAGTGGTTCCCAATCACCATTTAGGATGTTAACCATAGACAGAGAATCTGATTCAATAATGATCTGTTGCAATCGGTTATCTAGGAAGAATCGTAGACCCTCTCTAATAGCAACTTCTTCAGCCATCAAATTTGTTGTATTAGTCAATAAAACACCCTTGGCTCCAACAAGGTCACCATTCTGATCTCTTACACAAAATCATCTGGGACAGGGTTTCCCCTGGAAGCCCTATCAGTATTACATTTCAGTCATCCAGGAAGGGGATGACCATCTGACAATTTTGTAAGAAATTTTGGTTTATAGTTATCCAATAGAGTAACTATTTGTGGCAAGTTTGGGGACTATTCAGCACATAATTAAACCTAAGCTTAACAAACTTATGAATGTGAGAGTTGATCTCCCAAATGATTTTTCTTCTAGAGTATGATCCTCGATGATAAACTGTATTCCTCCTTTTCCACAGAACCAAATAATAACGTTAGGCATGGCCTGAAAAACTTTCTTTAGCCTAGGATTTCCATAAGTCTCCCACCACTTCTTCATAGTCTATTTAACTTAAATCATAGGGCATGTGATGCTTGCTGCTTTAGTGTGACACCTCCAGAATTCAGTAGCTACCTCACCTTTTAGAAAAAAGTGTTCAGTGGTCTCTTTTGTGGGACTTGTGCAGCAAGTACATAAATGAGAGATGGTAGAATTTCATTTACCCATGATTGCTTCCACAGGAACTTTTGTATTCCAAACTCTCCACCCAAAGAAAGAAATTTTGAAAGGTAGGCCCTTCACCCATATATGTCTGAAGTGTTCTTCAAGATTGGCCTTGTGCCTAATAATTTCCCAAGCACTTTTGACTATGAACTTACCGGTGCTGGTTTTCATCCACCAAGGTTTGTCCCCTTGGTTAGCTTCCCTAACATGGTCCATATTCTGCCTTACATATTCTACAATGTTAGTAGGTAGCATGTCCTGCATAAGAGTCTAATTCTAACCTTCATCACCAAAAAACATATCAATGTCTGTCATAGGATGGCAGCTTTGTGTTTCTGATTGATGAAGGAAGAGTGGCCTAAGCTTGGGCCAGTTATCATACTATGTGGAAGAGGTACCTCATTTAGGCTTCTACCATAGTTGTGTATACCATGTCCCTATTGCATAGCACGTTCTTCCATACCTGAGAACCTCTTTTCTATTGCATAAGAGCTGGGGTCTATTTCCTTCAATACTTGTTCCACATAAAATTGGACCATATGGACCTTTGAGTCCTGAATCTCCATCATAGTTTAGAATACATAGCCTGATATACATCAAATAAAGATATGAATTCCAATCCTCCTTCCTCCTTTGGGAGACAAATATCATCCCATGTAGCCCAGTGCTTGCTCCTGCCTGTGGTCTTGTTTCCCCAAAAGAATTTGGCAAATATTCTATGTAGTTATCTAGTAACATATTTTGGGGGAATTATAGAAGATAGGATATGAATGGGGATACTCTAAAGCACACTGCTAATCAATACCTCTTTACCCCCATAAGAAAGCATGTTACCTTTCCAGGCTTGCAATTTTTCCTTGACCTTTTTTATTAGATCAACATAGTGTTCTTTCCTTTTCTTGGTGTGAATGATAGGCAGCCTAGGTACTTCATAGGTAAGTGACCCTTGGGATACCAGTACACTCTTCTACCAATTGACTCATTGCAGTTACTTCATTTTTTATGAAGGTAAAAGGCACTCTTCTCCCTATTAATCTTCTGCCTTGATTGGATTTCATACTCCTATAGTGTGGCCATTATTCATTGTAAGGAATACCCATGTACAGAGGCAAAGATAAAAGTATCATATACATATGCAAGATGATTAAGATTTGTGCTCCATTTTGGTAGTCCATACCCATTAAATTGTCCATCCTCAAATAAAGGGTTTAAGGCCCTAGACAGAACTTCAACTGGCAGAATAAATAGAGAAGGGGAGAGTGGGTCTCCATGCTTTACACCTCTGACTTAGTGAAAGAAGCCATGTGGTTGGCCATTAACCAGTATAGAGTACCAGTTATTAGAAACCAATCTCCAAATAATATCAACAAAGTCATTTGAAAAACCCATCCTTCTTAGTACTTTCATCAACTAAAACTAGGAAACTCTATCATAATCATTTGCCATATCAAGTTGGATGACCACATTTGATGGTTTATCTCTCTTTCTAATATCAGTATTAATTTTCTAAGTAAGAAGTACATTATCAATGATACTTTTACCTGTGAAAAAACTGGACTGATTATTGGAAATCAGTTTGGGAAGTATAGTTTTCAACCTATCATAGATAATGCTGGATATGATTTTATTAACAAAGGTTAACAAACTGATAAGTCTCATATCAGAGAAAGAGTGAATATTTTCTCTTTGGTAAGAAGACCAAGTTTATATAAGTGATGGACTTGGGCAAAGTGTTTCTAGCAAAAAAGTCTTGAACCAGCCTAAGAATATCAATGCCAATAATTTCCCAGCAGCTTTGGTAAAATCTTCATGTTAAACCATCAGGCCCACTAGCACTATCCCCATTTATGCTGAAAATTGCTCTCTTAACCTCATCAATATTTGATTGTCTGCATAACTCTACATTCTCACCCACATTGACAAGTTCAGGGATATGCTGCAGTAATGAGAAATATGTGGCATCTATGTCCTGTGTTAATTGACTATGGTAGAAGTTAACAACTTTATAAGCTATGTCTTGGTATTCTTCAATCCAATTACCTTGGTTGTTTTTTATTCTCTCCATATACAACCTTTTTCTTCTCCCCTTTACTATACTATAAAAGAATCTTGTATTCCAGTCTCTATTTTCAAACCAATCATACCCTGCTTTCAGTTGCTAGAAGATCTCTTCATAATGAAGATATTTCTTGAATTGAGCTTGCGCTTTATGCATAACTTCCCTATTCTGGTGAGATGGAATTTCTTCAAACAACTTTTCTTTTATTCTGACTACGTCCTCTCTAATTATTAGCTGCTCAAAAATGTCACCATAAGTCTCTCTACTCCATTTGGTTAAGGCAGTTTTAACCTTCTTGATCTTCTCCTTGAATTCTAAAAAAAGCATTTGGGAAGCAGCAACCCAATTTTGTCATACAACCCCCAAAAATTTAGCATGTTCAATCCAGAATTTGAGAAACCTTAATGCTTTCCTATTTCTAGCATCATTTACTTCACATGTAAGTAGCATAGAAGCATGATCAGAACCAGTTCTAGGGAGGTGCTCCACCTCAGAGTGATTAAACCGGGTTTGCATTTCTAGGTTAAAAAGAACTCTGTCTAGCCTTTCAAAGATACACTCTTCATCATCCCTTCCATTCCACCATGTGAAAGTGTTTCCTTTGTAATGAACTTTAGAGAGTTCACGGGTTGTAATACAACAATCAAAATCTTCATGATCCTCATCAAAAATTGGCAGACCTCCTATATTCTCTTCTTTATTTAAAACTACATTGAACTCTTCCCCAATCAACCAAGGTCTATCCATGTTGTCAGCAATCTGATATATATCTTCCCATAGATTCAATCTCTGCACTGCATCACACTTAGCATAGACTATGGTAATATATAAGCTCTGGAGTTGAGCTTATTGTGTCAGTCTCAATGTAAGTTATTGTTCAGAGTCTTTAATCACTATGATATCAATATCATGGTCTGTAGAGATCCAAATCTTCCCATTGCAATTGGTAGTAGCTAATGACATATTTAATCTTTTTTTTATTTGTTGATGTGTCTGACATGATGGAAGGGTTCAAGTAGCAAAAAATGTGAACTTGTGAAAATTATGTAGCATTTGAACCCTTTGAAATGCTTGTTGAGTATTCACTAATCTGATGTTCCAAACAAAAGACTTCATTATTTATTGGTTGTTGCTTTATTCCTCTTGGGCTGCACTCTGATGGGTTAGGCACTCTCACCATTGCCCTATTTTTTACCTTTTCTAGCAGATTTCAACATCCCAGGAGATAAATCTCCTTCTTTAGACATTTGATCTGGAAGATCATCACTGTCTTCTGATTCCTTGACTGCTTTTGCTTGTTCATTCTCCTGGATGTTGGGGTCCTTCTCCTCTCCTATATTATGTTAAACAATATCATATAAAACTTTATTAGGAGATTCCACCATGATTGCTAAGACCTGAGACTCATCTGTGTGAATAATTGTAGGTATTTCTTTCTTTTTAAAAAAAACTTAAATTGGGCCAGAGGCCACCTTTATTGAAAAAACAAAATCTCTATAAGAATAACCATGGCCTAAAAAGACCCAGACCAGAAACAAAAATAACAATCTAAAGACAAGAAATGACAAGGATCTGCAAAATTTGAAAAGTTTTGAAGAAGACTCTAGAAACCCACTAAACTATCGATCTTCAAGGTAGCCAATGAACTCCGATGCCACAGTTGGCCACTGACATAATAATGAAAACATTTTGATACACCTCCCTCTATGCTTAGGTACTTTTCTTGTTCGTTACCAAGTAATGATGCTTACTCAATGGGGTTAAGCTTTGAGGAAGCTGATACCACCCGCTGAGCTTACTTTATTTAGTTAATTACAAACTTTAGCAAGCACTAATCCTCGTTTATGTTTATATTATGCAAGGGGATGCTGATGTGTGATTTATCTGGTGATGAACAAAGGGGTCCTCGAGTAAACAGTGGTGGAACCGCATCTAGGTATTGTTCTCCATCAATTGTTGTTATGCTTATAGACCGTTCTATCTTATAAAGATTTAACTTCTCAATTGATTTCACTGTCAAACTCAGTTAGACCATTAGAGGGAAATTATCCATGGTAGATCTGCCTAAAATTGGTACATAATCTAATAGGGTCTTTGCAATTCTTTAAGAGTCAAATTTCTCATGCTTTGGTATGTGATTAGTTGAACACCCCAAGCTCTCACCGGGTATGATAATTCCATGTCACCAAATTGAATTAACTTCAAGCATGAGATCAATTTAGACTATCTAGAAATGCATCGACACTTTTAGCAATTATGAGCCGGCTTGTGAAAATTAAAATTTGTATTGTGGTTTATACATGTGAAAAACCTGCATCCTGCTTCTTTAGTTTATTTTCCTCACTCTGATATTGGGTGAATGTTGCTTATCAATATACCAAATTCTTCTACCCATCATTGGGAATTCTTCAATATGTGTGTAGTTAAAAGAACCTACAAACACAAAAGCAAGGTTAACAAAAAAATCTGCCAGGGAATTCCCTTCCCTCTACATATGTTGAACCACCACCTCCCTTCCACTTCTTAGTATGTCTATGGAGTTGACCTTAAAGTTTACACTCCAAGGGACCTTCCAGACCTTATTAATGATTTTCACCATAGAAAGTGAGTCAAATTCTATTACCACAGGTTGCAACTGTTTATTAACACAGATGTCTAGCCCTTCCTTGATAGCACAAGCTTCAGCCACTAAGTTAGAAGAATATGGTAATTTAAAGCCTTTAACACCAATCGCATCTCCATTGTCCTTTCTAACATAGAAAGTTGTTAAGATAGGGCCAGGATTGCCCTTGGAAGCCCATCAGTGTTACATTTGTACCAACCTTCCATAGGATAGTCCCACTTCACCACCCTGTACTTGAGTTGTGGTAGGTATTCCTCAAATATCATCACCATTTCAGGACATCTTCTAGGGATATATTGTAATAAAAAAGGAATCTCAACTTGATAAAATTGAAGATAAATCCATCAATGTCATTTATCACCTTACTTAAAGAATATCTACCCCCATAAAGAATAGTGTTCCTCCTTTTCCAAAGAAACCATAGGATGAACATAGGGGCTGCCTGGAACACTATACTTAGCCTTTCATTATCACTTACATCCCACCATTTCAGAACATATTGTTTGACCTAGACCTAAGGTCCTATTAAGCCAGCAGCAGAGTTGTAGTACTCCCAAACCCTTGGTGCAAATTCTCCCTTTAAAAACAAATGTTCCATCGATTGCAGCTATGGTTTGTTGAAACAAGTGCACCTGGATGCTAGACTCTATGTCATATCTGTGTCATATCTCATACATAGGTAGAATTGCTTTCCAAAGTCTCCACATGAAAAAGAATATCTTTAAAGGGATGCCCTTTTTCCATATTTGAGTGAATAAGTACTTAGTTAGGATTCCCTCTATTTCTCAGCAATTTCCAGGCACTATTGGCCTTAAATTCTCCTACGTTGGTCACCATCTACTAAGGTTTATCTCCCTGGTCAGTGTATTCAAATAGACCAGTATTCTATCTCACCTATTCAATAATATTCAAGGGAAGATACTAAAGTATTTTGTTATAGTCCCAACCAGTAGGTGTCATGAAGTCAACTGTATCTTCCACTGAGAGATTGATCTAAATATCCTCAAGTTGATGTAGTGGACCTACTTTAATCCAATTACCAAACTAAAAAATAGAAGTCTCACCCTTATATTCCCACCAAATATAATTCTCTAAGGTGTCTGTTCTGCAGCATCATTTCCCACACTTGGGAGCCCCCTTTCCATTGCACCACAGTAGGGATCTTTTTTGTAGTATTTGTTTCGCATGTACATAGGCCATAGTGACTTACCAGTTCTAAACCTCCACCAAAGTTTTTCAAACATGGCATGTGACACATCTACCATGGATCTAAAATCTAGTCCATATTCATGTTTGGGTAAACAAAGTTTATCCCAAGCTACTTGTGCTTACTTCTTCCCTTCTCCTCTTTGTTGTTCTAGAAGAACCTACAAAGTAATTGTAGGTATATCTATTACTGCTAGATTATATTGATCACTTGAACCTTTGTCTTCACCACTGTATTGTATGATGCTTGATTTTACTTCTCCCTTGTTGAACTGATTATGAACTGGAAGAGATATAAAACTCTTTAGATGACTTTGTGATCACCAATTGTTGATCACTGTTGGTAATTTATGTAACATCAGTGCTTGCTTTCTCCTTGTCTATATCTTCTATAATTTCAACATATTGAGCTATTTCTGATTGATTACTATCTATATTACCATCCTTGTGTATTTCTTTACTGATCTGCATTCCTTGTGAAACAGGGACTTCAACAACTGTCTCAGGATATTTTGGCTTCTCTACTTCTACACCATGAGTTGATGAAGATCTAGTACCTAATACTTTCCCAAAGGATTTAGAGATCCACTCTTTTACTGTGATATGTTGCTCTTTTTTTCCTTTATCAGAGTTTTCAGTCTCTTGCCTTGTATCTGGATATTATTATGGATGTTATTAGTATTGCTTTTGTTTTCTACTGCATGACCATTTTATGCATCCTTGTTGGGGTCTCCAGTACTTTGTTCGTTGTCTAGAACCTTAAATATGTTCTTTACTGTAGGATCTTCTCTGTTCCCAATGATTTGGGGTTTGTTATTGCCAAATTTTTTATGCCTAACAACTTGCCAATTCCCATGATTCCCAACCACCTTACCACTTGAGAGTATCTTTGCTTTCCCTTTTTGAACCCTATTGACCTTCAGGTTCATGACTGTTGATCCTTTTATTCTTTTTCACCACTACTTTTTCTTTGTTTTTATGCTGGCTCTGAGACCTGGAGTCTCCTTTATCATGACCTTTCATCTTACAATCTACATAATATTTAGGGACATAGTCATATCTAATTTGTATGGTGTCTGATCTCACCTCTCCAGTGACCTCATTTTCAATGTCCATCTGGACATATTTGGGGAGATCACTTTGTAAGTCAACTAAAACCTTTACCCTTGCACAACTTGGTTTAGTCTTATTTATAGTATCTAGATCGAGTTGCACAGGGCACCCAACAGTCGAAGCTAGAGAAAAAAGACATTCTTTTACAAAAAAAGGGTAATAGATTGGGAAATGAAATCCAATCCATGGCTTTGGTCTTTTCTTCATTGATCTTGAATCTAGTATCATATAGTAGTGTGCACATTAGGTAAGGATACCCATCTTTGCACGTAATATAAAATGCTCTTTTTGAAACTAGATTAATAAAGTCTTCCTCTAGATTTAGTCTAATAAGTATATCTCGATTGTGAAATAAACCAATCTGACATCCACCCTTTACTTCATATTGCTGAGGAATAATCCTCATTAATTCCTCCTAATCAGACCATTCATACGTGAATTTGCCAATCACTGCAAAGTGAAGATTTTCTATTTGATTCATTGTGTCTACCTCATTTTTTGTCCACTTGATATGTGTTGTGCCTCTTACTAATGTAACCTCCTTGCGAGGGATTGTACCTTCTACATCTATTACTTCTTTCTTAATAATAGTACTGGTGTAGGATTCTCCATAGTCAAATTAGGGTTAGCATCCTTTGAATCTGTGATTAGAGTGGACAACATCGGTGAGAATTCTGTAGTTGAGAGCCTGGGTTGAGGGCTAGTCACTGGTAGTGACTGCCAGCGGCCAACAAGGACATGAAAAGTTTAGGGTTGTGGGTTCATTTTAGGAGAGAGAAGAGAGCATTCTCCTACCATAAATATATTTTCATGATAGATATCTGATGGTTGGGATTCTTGTGAGTGGCACTTTATATTTATGGGGGACTCCCATAGTTTTGATGTAGAAGGTCCAACTTTATATCTATATACAAATAAGTTGCAACTATTTGGGATTTGGTCAAGGTAGGCGTATGTCCAGATGCGAGCATTGGAGGTGATAACTCTTGCAAAGGCGGTGAAGTGCAATGTTGTAAGGTTGTAAAATTTCCCATTAGTTAAACAGTAATTAAGTTGGGAGTTTTAAGTTGGGGGTATTATAGTTATTGAACTTTCAAGTTAGGAAGTTCATGCTTGTAAAGTAGTATAGATATGCTACCTTTTCAAAAAGAATTAGTATACATATTCATATTTCCGCAACAATTTGTATAAAAAAATTCTCTTTGTCAACAAAACTCTACCACCATCAAACCATAGATTTTCCTACTAACTCCAGTGGCCATGGCTACCACGGTCAGTGGCTAACCTCCCACGGAGGTTGGACAACCAGCTCCAAACCCACCTGTCACCACCTACGTCTTATCACTGAAACCACCACCAGTTAACACCAAACCTATTCCTTTCAAGCCGATATCATACCTACATAGAGAACCACGAGTACTCTGGGAACAAGAAGAAGTAGATTAGATGATAGCAAATGAGAATCTACAGTATGCATTGATTGGGAAATTCTCATATGGTTGGCTTGATATACAAGAATTGAGAAGATTAATTCCCAAACAATGTGAATTAAAGGGAGAGTGTAACATAGGCCTACTCACCAATAGACATATTTTGATTAGGGCCTCACAATTGGAGGATTATATGAACTTATTATCCAAGCCCGCATTCTATATCACACAGAGCAACTAGCAATACCCTATGAGAACTCTAAAATGGGACCCTATGTTTGATCCATAGGAAGAAACATCCATAGGAATCGCCTGAATATCATTTCCATCAATCCTCCAAAATATTTTTGGAAAGTAAACAGTTCTTTCTTTAACAGCACCAGTTGGCCCTTTACAGGTTCACATGGCTATCAAGAATCAAATGCGACCCAGTTGTGCTAGAGTAAAAGTGGAAGTTGATCTACTCGGGTAATTTCCAAAATGTATCAACATAGGAATGAAAAAACAAAATGGAGAAGTTGTTGGAAAGTGGATCAGGATCAAATATGACTGTCACTAAATATTGCAAGACATGCACGATCCAAGGCTATGATGAGCAGCAATGCTATGTTAAACACCCAGAGTTATACCTAAAGAAGGAGAAGAATGAGAAAGGAGATGCAACACAAAAGGAAGAGGCAACAAAAAATCAAAAGGAAGGAGAAGGCAAGAAGGTGAATAAAGGAAAACCTCAAAATGTTGGAAGAGAAGAACAACATAAGGGGAAGAATAATGAGGAACTCAAGGAGCACAAAAACAAAAGAGGAGGCAGTAGAAGAAGACAACAATAAATGGTCTAGAACAGGGTAGGTATTGCAACTGGCAATCATTTTGATGCCCTTGAAATTGAAGAGAAAAATGAGGGAACAAAGCCAGACAGTCCAAATCAACAGAAAACAAACATCAAAGGAACGGGTGGAAGAAGTTTTTGGGAATGAAGGAAAAAAGCATGAAGAAGCTCAAATCAAGAATCAAAGGGGTCCAAACAATGAAAAGGGAAGCAAGATACAGACACCAAGGAAGAATGGAGACCCGATAGAGATCTCAAGCAAGGAGGGTGAGGAGTGTAATACACCATATTCCGCGTATACTAATTCTATTCATATGGAACTTGATGTAGCCTTGTTTTACAAGTGAGGAACAAGTTTTCTTATATGAGTAGGGATGGTTTAACATAGATTAGAAGGTGATGTAATGCCCCATATGTTTCAGCACATATACGATCGAGTTAACCTCAACGAAAGTATTAAACTTGAGATGGTAAGGTGGTATTTGAGCTTAATGTTTAGGGTAAAGTGTTAAGTTAAAGCAAAAGGGATTAGAAGTTAGAAAATGGAATAAAATAAGTGAGCTACTTGCTTGACTTAACTAAGCTAGTAGGTGAAAAGTAGGTGCATCACCTACTTTGACTTATTGACCAGCCTAATGAACTAAGTAGGTGCATCACCTACTAAGATTATTTTGACTAGCTTAGAGGGCCAAGTACACCCATCATCCAATTGAATAAATTTTGGCCTGAAGAAATGAAAGAAAGGGGAAGAATTGGTTAATCTTGGAAAGGTATGTATGTAGTTGTCTTGAAGCATGGAAGGAGGGTGTGGTGATATACAACTTAATTGGGTGTTATGTTAACTTGTTGCCTGCACACTTTTGTATATTGTTTGGTATATGTTGTGAAATAAAGGGGGTTTCAAAGGACCTTATGAGAAGGTCATATAGCATATAGATGTAATTAAAAGAGAAAGGGTGGAAAGAACACTCTCGATTTGATCAATTATGAGCTTACTGCCCGGTTACTAATTTAGTGAGATCAAGTATCCCAAATTGGTTAATTAGCTGCTAATACTAGTTTGGCCACTTATTTCATTGTAGATAAATAATCTGAAAGGGGGAAGCTTAATTCGTTGTAATATCCGAGTTGCACAACAAGGTATGTAAGGCTATCTGATTCTCTATTCTTTGGCATGAAATCTAGTACTTGTGCTACTATCAACAAAGTGAGTTTCCTAAGTTATTCTTTCGAGTAAGGATACATAGTGGCAGAATACAATTTCTAATGTAGCTTACAATCTTTTCCTTGCTCTATATTGTGTCAAAGTACTTTGGTATGTGTTTATTATTAGATCTGCGTGTTTATTCTTCCCAGTACATGACAAAGGTATTTTATATAGCAAGCTTTATGAGTTATTCTCAAAGTCAAATGAGGTTTATTGTATCAGTTAAGTGCTTAAGTATTACATTGATGTTACATTTACTCCTTATGTCATTGTTACTTCCTTAAGTGCATATTCATATGTCTTGTACTACTGGTCTATAGTTTCGAGCTCAATAATGGTTATGACCACCAAGACAACAATCTCAAAGAATAAAGAAACTATACGAAGTAATCTATATGTATGGGTGGCAGCCTAGGGGCAAAAGCCTAGCATGGGTCGATCCCTATTTATGTACTTATGGGTGGCAGCCTAGGGGAGAAAGCCTAGCATGGGTCGATCAAAATTTATATATTATGAGGGCAGCATCTCAAGGGATATATTGCCTAGCATGGGACTCTTCTTTTACCACTGATCAGTTGGTCATTTATATCACAAAGATTATAAAGGAAAGAAGAGTAAAGGAAAGAATGTAATGTACATGATTCCACAAATGTAAGAAAAGGTGGCTTTCCATTCCTATCTACACTTCATGCAATTATATCAGATTTCATTGAGCACTTGTTTTACATACAGTTACTTTATGCCTTACATATTCAGTACATTTTTTCGTACGAATGTCCCTCATGGGGATGCTGCATTTCATGCTGCAGGCACAGGTACTCCAGCTAGTAGACCTCCCCCGTAGGAGCATAGGACACTCAGCTGCTATTGGTGAGCTCTAGGTTGATTCAGGTCTTTACCGTGTCTTGGATACATATTTTTGGTATTGTATAGTTAAGGGTAAGGCGAGGCCATGCCCCGACCTAAACTAAGTTTGTCTATCTTGTAGAGGCTTTGTAGACTAATGTATAAAGTACAGTTTATCTTATCTCTTAACAGTTATGACCTCAACAGCCAAACCATGTACATAAGTTTTGGGCCTATCTATGTCGATCTTTTACCATTGCAGCTTATATATCCTTGTTAAAGCTTTATGATTGTCATAGTTATACACATGATAAGAATAAGCTATAAGCTGGTTCTCTCAGGCCTTTAGGGCATCCAGTGCATGTCCGTCTTGATGAGATATGAGGTGTGACAAGGAGAAAGATCGGATATTGGGGACCATCCCTAAGCTTGATGGTAGCTCACGTGTTCAGAAAGACAGAGGCAAGGAGAACATCTAGAAATCCAAAAATAATGCCACATCAAGAAGGATTAACTCAAATAAGTACCATGCAATACCTGACCGTTCTTTCAAAAAAGCACCTGGCTTAGTGGAAGAGAATGAGAATCAGATTCAACAAAGGAAGGAAACAAAAGAGGATAAAAACACAGAGTACAATATTCAACAAATTAGAAAAACTAGGGATTTGTCTATTTGAAGAATGAGGCTAAAAAAGGGAGATCTATACTTCCTCTTCAAGTCAAAATAAGGAGTAGTAAAGACAAATCAACATATAGTGATCAATGTTTGGAAAAGCAATCTTCTGGAACATTAGGTCTGTTAACACTCAAAACTCTTTTGAGAGGCTAATAGATCTAAATAGAAGACATCACTATTCTTTCATATCTTTGATAGAGCCTTTTCAAGACCTATAAGAGCTAGATCAATACAGAATAAAATTAGGATTTAGTCATGCTTTGGCTAACAGTTCTGCCAAGATATGGATTTTTTGGAGAGAAGACTGGGAAAGTATTATTATCTTGGACTCAACTCAACAGTTGACAATGAAATTCTGTAAGGACAAAAAATCCTTCATTATTTCAACTGTGTATGCTAGATGCAATGCTCTGGAGAGACTAGAGTTATGGTAGGAACTCGAGCACATGGCATAAGATTTTTAAGTACCATAGATAGTAGGTGGAGATTTTAATGTAATTTTGAATGAAGAGGAAAAGTTAGGAGGCCTAGCTTTTACTTAACATGAAGCAACAAATTTTGCTCTTTGCATCAATAGTTGTGCCTTAGTATAGGTAAGATTCTCTAGAAGAAAATACACTTGGTGGAATGGGAGAGTAGAAAAGGACTGCATATTCAAAAGGCTGGATAGAATTATGGTAAACCAGGCATTCATGGATATTTTCCCTTCGATTGAGATACACCATCTTATCAGGCAAGGATCAGATCATGCCCTTCTCCCCTTCTCCATATGATATGCAACTCAACAGAGAAACCTACTATCAAACCTTTCATATTCCTAAACTTTTGGAATAAACACCATCAGTTTAAGGGAATTATGTAGCAGAATTGGAAAATTGATTTTGTAGGAATCCCATTCATGAAGTTCTAGGCTAAACTAAAGAAAGCGAAAAGAGCTCTTACAGGCTGGAGTAAAGAAGTGTGTGGAAACATTTTCCATCAGATTGCAACCATCAAGGACATAATAGGGGTGAAGGAGAAACAACTGGAATTGCAACCTTCAGCAGCCAATAGGGCAGAATTAAGCAGAGTGAAAGAAGAGTTGAAGAAATTCCTAAGGATTGAGTAAGAATATTGGAAGCAAAAAGTTGGGATGAAGTGGTTTACAGAAGGAGATAGGAACACAATATTTTTCCATTCCTATGTCAAAGAAAGAAGGAAGAAATTATACATATCTGAGATACTACCACCCAAGGAGACATAGTCAATACTAATCAGCAGATAGGGGAAGCAGCAGTAGCTTTCTTTTCTGAATAATTCAAGGAGGAACCAATCAATCAAGATTTCTCCATGCTACAATCATATTCCTAGGTTGATCTATGAGGAACAAAAATGAAGAATTGACAAGTCTAACCAATGAGGAAGAGGTTAAAGAGGTAGTCGCGTTGAATAGTGATAGTGATAGTAGCCTAGATGGATTTTCAGATCTATTTTTCAGAGCTACTGGGATATTGAAGGGAAGAATATCACTAAACTGGTTAGAGCATTCTTCTATGGACAAGAACTGCCTAAGTTTATCACACACAGAAATTTGGTATTGCTCCCCAAGAAAGATAAGGTGAAAGCCTTCTCAGACCTGAGACCTATATGCCTAAGCTCATTCACAAATAAAATCATTTCTAGAATGGTTCATGAAAGGTTAGCAGGTGCTTTTCCTAATATAATATCCTAAACTCAAGTAGGTTTTGTAAAGGACAAAAGTATCACCGAAAATGTCATGTTAGGTCAGGAAATTATTAGGGATATCAACATAAGGAATAAGAACATCAATTTGGTGGTAAAGCTGGACATGGCTAAGGCATATGATAGGGTTCCTAGATCTTTCTGACTAAGGTCCTAAGAAAATTTGGATTCTCATAAGTTATTATTGACATGGTCTGGAGACTTGTCTAATTGGTTCTATGTACTAAAAATGGTCAATCGCATAGCTTTTTCTATCTTCCAGGGGCTTAAAACAAGGAGACCCTCCATCACCAACCTTTTTCATAATTGCAGCAAAAGTGTTAGCAAGGGGGCTAAACAGTCTACACAGGAATGAAGATTTTAAGAGATATGGCCTGCCAAAATGGAGCCCAGAGATAAATCATCTATCATATGCTAATGACATAATTCTATTTTGCTCAGGGGATAGAGTGTCTGTGATAAAGATGATGAAGGTGTTAAAAGATTATGAAAATATCTCAGGATAGATGGTTAACAAATCAAAGAATTTTTTCTATCTTTATGATAAAACTCCTCTGATAGTTGCCATTAGATTAAGAAGATTGACATGAATTAAGAAAGGAAACTTCCCTTTCACATATTTAGGCTATCAGTGTTCTATGGGAGAAAGAACAAGACACATTTTAAAGAATTGACAAGGAAGATGGAAAGGAGAATCCTATCTTGGCAGAATAGGTTCTTTTCCTATGGTGGTAAATTCATTCTTATCAATCATGTGCTTCAATCCATGCATGTTCCCTTGTCATCAGCTATGAATGTTCCCAAAAAGTTATTGACCAGATTCATCAGATTTTTGCAAAGTTTTTATGGGGAAGTACAGGAAGTCTTAAGGGTAAACATTGGGTTGCTTGGAATGAGATGTGTTGTAATGACTCTTCCGGTCATTTTCATGTTTTTGCCTTTCTTGTACTATTGGAGCTTGCTTGTAGTGGCCCCAAGTCATTTATGACTTACTGGGACCAGTAGTTTTGTGCCCGGGCCATTTATTTGGTCTTTTGGCCGTTTCTTTGTTTTAGAGATTTAAACTTTAGAAATCATTGACTTCGATCAACATTCTTAGCTATTATGCTCGGAATCGAATTCTGACAGTTTTGTTAGCTTTAGAACATGGACTTTGGTCTAGTTGGACCTTTGGTCAGGATACAGGAGCTATTCAGCTTGGTATTCTCTCTTGTTCTGTGTTTTTAGGCCAGTTAGGCTTGTATGGTTGACTTTGGTCAACATTTGGGGTTGACAGCCTTGAATGGAAATTCCATCAGTGTTGTTAGCTCCAGAATGTCGAGTTTAGGCTAGAGGGACTATTAGTTTGGGTCCCAAGGATTCCAGACTTGATTTCGAACCTGTGGTTCTATTTTGGGAATTGTTGGCCTAAAGGTTGATTTTGGGCACGGGGCCCTCTTTTCATTAAATCGACCTCCTATGGGATTTTCTTCGATTCTACTGGATCTGAATGTTATTTCTAGTTTAATAGCTCGGCTTATTTTTGTCCGCGGGACCCCAGATGCGTTCTTGGGGACCCAAAGTGTGAAAATCTGCCCTTGGCATTGTTGGTGGCAGGTGTGGCACCAGAGTTCCTCCTACGTCGCTCCTGCGCCCAGGACAGAGCCCCTACGTGCCACGCACCTCAGCACGTCAGCATTGTGGTGCCAGTGCCAGCACCTCTACGTACGCGCGCCTGCACGCACCTGCACGCGCATGCCTGTGCACTACTAGCCAACCCTGTGCCTCAGCGCCCGTCTGGCCTCCTACGCGCCAGCGCCCCTGCGCCTCGGCTAGCCAGCTTAAATATCTATTGGAATCCTAATTTCCAGCATTTCTCACCATCTTCAAACCTCGATAATTCCTCCATTTTAGCTCCAAATTACTTTGTTTCTTCACCAGCTCTTACCCATTGCTTGGAGGAATGTATGTTTCTAATTTGGTCTCGTTCCTTTCCTCTTGATTAGGTAAAATATCTTGTTAATTTCCATAAATTCCATTCTTTAAATTTCATGATTCTTGGGCTGTTTTGAGCCCTTCCTATGGTCCATTTTTGCTAATTTTTGAGCATATTCTCTTGAGAATGTGGGGAACACATGGGTATTTTTCATTTCTAATTTTGGGTTGCAGGGTCCATGAGCCCGCTTGTGACCCAAATTTCAACCCGATTATGTTTGTAGCATTATGGGTATCATTGATTTTGTTTTGACAAGTAGATTATTGTATTGATAGTGTTTTCGTGAATTGGAGCTTCTCGGACCAGTTCGAGCCTGGACGATGCCATTCCCACATCTTGTCATCGGATGACAGGTAGGTTATGGTTTTTCCTATCTAGATTTTGCGAATATAGACTATAACTGTACTAATTAGTATCCTTGGGTGGGTTATTATAGGTTGGTATCCCAAACCTTGTCCGCCTTTTTCATCCATTTATTTCTTGCGTTGGTTGTAGTATTCGTGTAGTATTGCTATTTCACCCTTGTGGCCTCGTATGGCCTTTGTTTATAACTCTGGACCATAGACGATAGGATATTTGGGAATGTCGCTGAGTCACATACATCGTGACCCTAATTTAGGATGGTTATCTGTGCTGTAGAGCTACTTGTGACTGTGCAGGTCCGATAGGAATATTTGTAAGCCATTTTGGGCTAATCTATTATTTGCGAGCATATCATTCATGAAAAAGGATTTTTTTTCATGTTTTACTACTATTTTGCTTTAGGCCTACTATCACCGGTTTTCTAACTCTACACGGCCTCGAGGGCCCATTTTCGGTAAATGGTGATAAAACAAGACTTGGAACTAATTGGTGGATTTTCCTTGAAATTAAAGTGGTACTATGTTGATTTTCTCACTGGTTTTCTTACTAACACTAGACTCGACTGGGCCGGAGTGCTAGACATACATTTACTACATATTTAGTCCCAGATACGCTCTGGGCACCCTTTGAGAGGGCTACTAAGACTTTTGACTACTGATCTCAAATCGGGATACGCTCCAAGCACCCCTTATGAGGGTTATTGAGATTTGGCTACTGATTTAGACTCGGTTTGATTCTGGGCATATTTTATGAGACTCTAATTATTGATCTATATCTGGTCACACTTCAAATAGTGGTACTTAGAGATTCATGGTTATTGTATGTGGTCTATGAGTAGACCTCCATGTACCTTGTCACTCCAGGGAAACTGGTTACAGGCTAACGTGTGTTCCAGGAGGAGAGGTGTACGGCAGAGTAGAGGTACACGGGCAGTGTCCTTCCATGGGTCTTGCCTCTATTGGGCCTTTGGGGTACTAGAGGGGGAACATATGGGTTACTATCACACCAGGTTCATCTTATCATCATCATGTATATGGGATTCCAATTCCACCCTTGTTTATTGTATGTTCAGTGTACGCTCTAGTTGTATGGGGGGTCGGAGGGTTTGTTTTCACTTGATTGTGTTTCTCAGTTGTATGGGAGGCCGTTGGGATTGTAGGTAGATTATAGTACTCCTTTTATGTTATAAGAGCTTGTTATGACCTTCAATACCAATTGGATTAGTGGTTTTTTAGCCTATTGAGGCTTCGTCTTTTGGACTGATATTATTGAGGGGCTAGTGGGTCCTATATTATGGAGGCTTTGTCTGTGTAGCCTTCTGAGGGGTTATGGGGTATCAAATTCTATTCTTATATTGGTTTTGATTAGTGAATCTCGGTACTTTATGGTTTAGTTATTCCATCCTAGGGTTGCACTTGTGAGTTGATTTTGTCTATGCTTATCTGGTAGTTGGGTTTTGAGCATGACTTTGTTCGTATTACTTCCGGTTTGAATATATATTGTCTTGCTTCCCTTCTTTCCCTTTTACTTGAGGTTACCTGTATACCGCCCTTTTCCTTTAAATCTCTCTCTATATGTATTGTTATTGCAAGGATCCCAGGTGCGTTCCTCTTCCTTTCACCTGTGTTTCAGTGTATGTATATCTTCTGTGGCTAGCATAGTCTGTATGTGTTCTTGCTATCTTCTCTACATGCTAGTTCCCCTGTGCTTCCTCTTTGTTTCTATGATTTCTTCCTTATATTCTGCTATATTACTACGTTTATATTTTATATGCGCTTAGTCGGCCAATGATGCCTACTTGGTACCTGTTGCTTAGCAAGTGGTGCTCATACTACACTTCTGCATCTTTTTGGTGCAAATATTAGTGTGAGTTTTTGTCGTTGATCGCGTGGAGAATCGTGCAGCTTTTAGATATTCAAGACTAAGGTGAGTGGCTGACAACCGGGTCTTGACCGTATCTCATCTTTTGTATTGTTACTCTATATGTATTCAGAGATAGTTGTGTAGTCTATTCTGTCACATCTAGCACTTGTAATCTATTTAGAAGCTCTTGTAATATCACTACCAAGTCTTGGGATTGGTGTAGTTTTCTTGTATATTTATATGATCGGGTTAATTGCTTATGCATTATGTTTATTCTTATTCTAGTTCTATGTCTTAAAGCCTATAACTGATGTGAGTTGCTGGGAAAATCCCCCAGCTAACTCTAAACGTTTGAAACTAAAATGAAATACTGAAATGAATAAGCATAAACTGTTGTCCTTGAACTATGAGGACTCACCTCTGAGCAGCTGAGTGAAAATTGGAAAGTCGTACTAAGAGCGGTCTGGATGTTGAACGCCCGAACCTACATCATGATAAGATATAGCACAAAGGTATGCGTCATTACTTCGAATGTACTGAGTATGCGGGATATATGTAAAGTTGTTCAATATAAATACTAGACATGGAAATACATATGAAAGCGTAAACTGAAGGATAAACTGAATGCAGTGACCAAGTAGCTCACATTAACACTATAATATGCTAAACTGAACTGAATAACTGAGATAGATACTGAGTACATGGTCAATGCAATATGAGTCTGACTGTGGGAGCTACTATTAACTGACATACCCCAAGTTGAGCTAACTATGGGGTCAATCTGTAACCCTGGATGGAAGGGTGTTCATACCTTGTCAAGGGTACAAATAAATCTGACGTGGATCCACTAAACTGAGTCCACAAGGAACAAGGATGACCAGCCTAATCTGACAGCTGACCCTTTTTTATACCTACGGTGGCATCGTAGTTCTGGGACTAAGGGACTGCTACTAAAGGTCTCAGCCTAAACTGATAGGTGATCCTTCATCCCTTCGTCATCTCGGTACTAAGTCTACTCCCAACTGAATGTAAAGCAATGAATGCAACTGAACACTGAATAGCTCAAATATTGATATAATTTGAGAATGCAATATAAAGTACTGAAAGCTGATAACATTCTAATTCCGAAGCATAATTCACTGAATCATCTGACTAGCAAGTATAAATTATGAGTACTGGAATTAACACATGCTAGGGTTACTGAACTCTATACATATGGCTATCATAGGTTCCCAAGAAAACATGTAATAACTATCCTACAAGCATTAGAATCTGAATTGCAATGATTTCATAAGGTTTAGGAACCCTAAGTCCGAAGAACTAATTGATAACTAAAGCTAGGGACTCAATGGGTGGAAGGGACCCATTGATGAAATCCCACATGCCTGGAAGAAGATTCTACAGATGAACCTTTGGATCTTGGGGCTGAACTTGAGGAAGACCTTCTGCTTGTTCTTGAGAGGAAACTGACGCTTCTTTTCTTTATTTCTCTATGTGTCGGATGATTTCTAGGATAATGAGAGGTTTAGGTAGTTTCTAACTAATTAATTAGGCTTATGCTAAGCAAAACAATGTGGCTTAGGCCTTAAAAGAGATAGGAAAAGTCTGGAATTTCCCTGGAAATTTTAATGGAAAAACTGCCAAAATTTGTGACTCAAGTTCCATGGATAGGTTCTATAGTCCATAGATGCTTATACGGCTTGTAAAAACCCTGTTGTGGTTTCTGGATTTTTTGATGAGCCTCAGGTCTGATTTCCACGAACTGGGTACATGACTTGTGGATCATTCCATGGTCCATAGAACCAATTTGTGGTTCTCATAGAAATGGTAGGCCTCAGGTTTGAGTTCCATGGACCCAGTCCACGAGTCGTGGATCAATTTATGATCCGCAGACACTAGTCATGGTTCCCAGACCAAATCATCTAGTCTCTGATCTTATTCCATGGGCTTCGTCCACAGCTCGTGGACTATTCCACAACTCATGGATCTGGCTCGTGGATTGTCTAACACATGGAAAAATATATTTTTCTAGTTTTTCTGAGTTGTGTCTAGGCTTGGAAGTTCTGGGTATTACAATATCTACCCCTTGGGATCATTCGTCCTCGAATGAAGACTGAACAAGCTGAGTTTGGATGGAAAGAGTTGCAATCCCTACCAACTAATTACTAGAAGTTGATATCTAACTGAGTTGGGTCCTGTGGACATGAAAACATGCTAAAATGCAAGAATAATTGAGGGACCATGATACTGAGACTGAAATACACATGAGTAAATTGATAAACTGTAGAGGAACTATTACCTCAAGCTGAACTGAATCGGAAGGGAAGAAGTGAGGGTATTTGGCCATCATGGTTGCTTCTGCTTCCCAGGTAGCTCCCTCGACTGACTGATTCTTCCATAAAACCTTCACTGAAATGACTTCCTAATTTATCAACCTATGAACCTGACGGTCGAGAATCTCAACTGGAACCTCTTCGTAGGTGAGGCTATCCTTCACAGCCACACTCTTTAGAGGAATAATCAATGTCGGATCCTCAACACACTTTTTCAACAAAGAGACATGAAAGACTGGTGAACCGCTGCTAGTTCTGCTAGCAACTCTAACTCATAGGCCACATTATAAATCCTTCTCACAATTCTGTAAGGACCTACATATCTGGGATTGAGTTTCCCTTTCTTGCCAAATCTCATCACACCCTTCATGGGTGACACTTTCAGGAAAACCCAATCCTCAACCTCAAACTCTAAGTCCCTCGTCCTCACATCAGCATAGGACTTCTGATGACTCTGAGCTATTTTTAACATTTCTCTAATAAGATAAACTTTCTCCATAGCCTCATAAACCAAATCTGGCCCAATCAAAGTTGCTTCACCTACTTTGAACCAACCAACCGGTGATATGTATCACGCCCATAGAGTGCCTCATATGGGGCCATTTGATACTGGAATAGAAACTTTTATCGTAGGCATACCCTATGAGAGCTAGGTGATCATCCCAACTACCCTTGAAATCGATCAAACAAGCTCTCAAAATGTCCTCTAAGGTCTGGATTGTAACACCCCAGAACTTCCAAGCCTAGACTCAGCTCAGAAAACGAGAAAAAAAAATAATTTTTCCAACTGTCAGCCAAAATCACAAGTTGGATCCATGACTCGTGGAAGTTTGCACGGGTCGTGGAGTGGACCTGTGTAATCAGATCAGAGACCTGAATAATTCTTTGAGAAACATGATTGGGTTCTACGGATCGTGGAAGGATCCACGAGTCATGAACCCAAGTCATAGAACTAGACCCGAGGCCAACCATTTCTCTAAGAACCATGATGGGGTTCTACGGACCGTGGAAGTATCCACGAGTTATGAACCCAATTCGTGGAACCAATTCCAGTAGCTCAGACCAAGTGCCCAGCATCCACGAGTGGGATCCACAATCCGTGGAAGTTTCCATGAGTCGTGGACCACCATCGTGGAACCCAATTCCAGTAGCCTATATTTCCAGACCCAGGAACCACGACAGGGTTCCATGAGCCATGGAAGTTTCCATGAGTCGTGGTTCCCATCCTTGGAACCTGAGTCGCAAATTTCATTAGTTTTCTTTTAATTAATTCAGGGGCATTCTAGTCTTTTCCCAAACTTTTAATTCTGAACCTTAGTTATTTCAGGGGGGGTAATATAAGGGATTTTCACTATTATTTCCCATTCTCCCCAAATTAATCAGACGTAGAAATAAATAGGAAAAAAGAAGCAATATTTTTCTCACAAGAACAAGCAGAAGGTTCTTCAACTCAGCCCCAAGAATCCAAAGGATTTCTCCGTAGTTTCTTCTCCAGGTATGTGGGATTTCACTAGTGGGTTCTTTTCACCCATTAGGTCCCTAGAATTCAGTCAGTTCTTCAGCTTCTCCATGAATTGTTCAGACCTGGGGTTCCTAAATCTTAGGGATTCATTATAAATCAACTACTATAGTTTATGTGGTATTAATTACACGTTTCTTGGAGAATTAAGCAAGTCCCTTGTACATAACTCAGTAACCCTAGCTTGTCTTAAATTTAATATTCATAAAAATTTATACTTTCTAGAAAGATAAATTCAGACAATCATATTTCAGAATTAGAATTCCATCAGTTTCAATATATGTATGTTGCATTCTCAGATGATTATCAGTATTTGAGCTATCCAGTATTTCACTTTGCATTTTATTGCTTATGTATTCAGCTGGGAGTAGACTTAGCACCAAGAAGACGAAGGGAGGAAGGCTCACCCTCCAGTTTAGGCTTATACCTTTAGTAGCAGTCCCTGAGTCCCAGAACTGCAGCGCCACCGTAGGTTCTAAAGGAGTCACCCATCAGACTAGGCTTGACACCCTTGTCCCTTATGGACATCAGTTTAGTGAATCCATGTCAGCTTTATCTGTACCCTTGGCAAGGTATGAACACCCTCCCATCCAGGGTAACAGGTTGGACCCATAGTTAGCTCAGCTTGGGGTATGTCGGTTAATAGTATCTCCCACAGTCAGATTTATATTACATTGACCTTATATTCAGTCAGTCAGATTAGCATGTTATATGTACTCATGATATTTATTTGGTCATTGCAATCAGCTTACCTATCAGTCTATGTTACAGTATATATTTTCATGTTCAGTTATTACGTTTTTCAGCTTAGCACATATCCTGCATGCTCAGTACATTTGAAGTACTGACGCATATTTTTGTGCTACATCATTTTATGATGTAGGTTCAGGCGCTCAGCATTCAGACCATGCTTAGATCAACTTCCAGTCTTTACTCAGCAGCTTCAGTAGTGAGTCCTCATAGTTCGAGGACGATAGATATGTTTTATCTTTCAGTCTTTAGTTTTCAGTTTCAGATTATTAGAGTTAGTTGGGGGCATGTCCCAGCAACTCACATCAACTAGAGCCTTTCAAACATAGACTAGATTCAGCTATTGAGTTGTTAGTGTTGTATTCAGTCATCACTACACTTTATATATATTTTTATATTCAGACATGTTTTAGGCTTTTTCCCACTTCAGATATTAAACTGGTTTCAGCTTCTGCACAGTATATGTTTTTAACTTAAATTGTCTAGATATGTCAGACCATGGGTTAGCTTGGGGTCACTTATGATACTAAGCACCGTGTTACATTTAGGGGGTAGCCTCGGGGCATGACATGGATGGTACGCTCTGTCTGACCATCTGTCTGCGAATGAAATGCTTTGCTGAGATTCACCTGAGTACCAAGACCTTTCTGAAATGATCTCCAGAAATGAGATGTAAATTGAGTACCCCCATCTGAGATGATAGACAAGAGGACCCCATGCAACCTAAGTATCTCATTGATGTAGAGCCTGGCATAATCCTCCGCAGAATTTGTAGTCTTGACAGCCAAGAAGTGAGCTGACTTTGTAACCGTGTCCACTATCACTCAGATGGAGTCATATTGTCTGCGAGTATGAGGTAAACCCGTAATGAAATCCATGTTGATCACCTCCCACTTCCAAGTAGGAATGTTAATATCCTAAGTCAAACCTCCTGGTTTCTGATGTTCTACTTTCACCTGCTGATAGCTGGGACACTTAGACACAAAGTCTGCAATGTCCCTCTTTATACCGTTCCACCAAAAGACTTCCTATAAATCACGGTATATCTTAGTGGCACCGGAATGAATAGAATATATGGAATTATGGGCTTCTGTCAAGATCTACTGCCTCAACTCACCCACATTTGGTAGACATAAATGACCCTGGTAGCGAAGTACACCATCTCCCCCTTGGGAGAAAACCTCTACCCTCTGTTGATGAACCGCACCTTTTAACTGAAGTAATATGGGATCGCTTTCTTGTTTCTCTTTCACCTTCATTACTAAAGAAGATTCTGATCCATTCTGGACTATCACACCACCATATGTCGTGCCCGTGAGGCAAACTCCTATGCGAGCAAGCCTACGTACATCCCTGGATAATTCCTTCTTCTCTTCCTCAACATGTGACACACTACCCATGGACAGTCTGTTGAGGGCATCAGCCACTACATTGGCCTTACCCAGATGGTAGAGCACATTTATATCATAGTCTTTGAGGAACTCGAGCCACCTTCTCTGATGAAGATTTAACTCTTTCTGGGTGAACAAATACTGAAGGCTCTTATGATTGGTGAATACATCTACATGGACACCATACAAGTAATGCCTCTAAATATTTAGGGCAAACACTAATGTTGCACGCTCAAGGTCATGAATCAGGTAGTTCTTCTCATAAATCTTAAGTTGTCTGGAGGCATAAGTTATGTCCTTACCCTGCTGCATCAAGACACAACCCAAGTCGACTCTAGATGCATCATAATAAACCACGAAGCCATGTAAACCCTCTGGTAGAGTCAAAATGGGAGCTATAGTCAACTGGGTCTTCAACTCTAGAAAGCTCTTCTCACACTCATCTGACCGCTGAAACTTCACCTTCTTCTGAGTCAACTTGGTCAATGGGGAAGCTATGGATGAAAATCCTTTAACAAACCTCCTATAGTAACCGGCCAAACCCAAGAAGCTTTTGATGTCTATCAGAGAGGTGGGTCTGGGCCAGTTCTTCGCTACCTCAATCTTTTGAGAATCAACTCTGATTCCCTTGCTAGACACCACATGACCAAGAAAAGCAACTAATTTCAACCAGAATTCACACTTACTTAACTTGGCGAATAACTGGCGATCTTTGAGAGTTTGCAACACCACTCTCAAATGGTCTGCATGCTCTTCCTCGCTCTGAGAATATATGAGTATATCATCGATGACGACAATGATGAACAAGTCTATATACTTATTGAACACTCTGTTCATCAAATCCATGGAAGCTGAAGGAGCATTTGTTAGTCCAAAAGACATAACTACAAATTCATAGTGACCATACCGAGTTTTAAAGGTTGTCTTTGAAATGTCATAATTTTTTACTCTGAGCTGATGATAGCCAGATCTGATGTCTATCTTAGAGAAGCAACTAGAACCCTAAAGCTGGTTAAACAAGTCATCGATTCTGGGTATAGGATACTTGTTCTTGATTGTGACTTTGTTCAATTGACGGCAGTTGATGCACATCCTGAGAGAGCCATCTTTTTATGAACGAAGAGCACTGGAACATCCTATGGAGAGATGCTAGGTCTGATGAAGCCCTTATTTAGTAGGTCTTTCAATTGTTTCTTCAATTCCTTAAGCTCGGTTGGAGCCATTCTTTAAGGAGGAATTGAAATAAGCTGGGTATCTGGAAGGAGATCTATTCTGAAGTCGATTACCCTTTCAGGAGAAACTCTGGGAAGATCTTCTGGAAATACTTTTGGGAATTCATTCACCACTGGGACTGACTCAAGAGTTGGGGTCTCAGAATTTGAAACCTTAACCCAAACAAGATGATAGATATACCCTTTGGAAATTATATTTTTGGCCTTAAGGTAAGAGATGAATCGACCTTTAAGCACTGAGGTATTACCCTTCCACTCTAAGACTGGATCATTTAGAAACTGGAATCGAACAATCCTAGTTCTATAATCAACTGAGGCATAACAGGAATGTAACCAATCTATGCCAAGAATAATATCAATGTCAGTCATTTCTAACTCTACAAGATCGTCTTAGGTGACTTTCTAGGAAATTATGATAGGGAAATTTTTATACACCCGTCTAGCTATTACTGGATCACCAACTGGAGTAGAGACTGAGAAGGGTTGTGGGAGGATTTCTGGACTAACACCAAAATTTACTGTTATATACAAAGTTACAAAATAAAGTGTATCCCCTGGGTCTAACAATGCATAAACATCTAAATGGAAGACTTGTAACGTACCTGTGACCACATCAGGAGAATCCTCCTGGTCCTGTCGAGTCTGAAGAGTATAGAGCCTGTTCTGGCACTGACCACCACCTGTACCAGATGAGGCACCCTACTGAGTGGGGAAACCTACTAGAGTTGCTATAGAACTAGCCTGATTCTGTGTGTGAGCATCCTTGCCCTTCTGAGAAGCTGTTGGGTAATCCATCATCCAGTGGCCTAGCTTGCCACACCCAAAAAAAATTCCACTGCCAGCCATACACTCACCTAGGTGGTTTCTACCACACTTCCTGCAAAGTGGATGAGTGCGCCCGCTAGTGACTGTACCTTAGGACTTAGAGTCTGGCGCCCTATCCCGCCTATCCTGCCTGGAATTAGGCACTAGAGCACTAGCATAGGATGGGGCTGGAGCTGAATATTTTTGACAAAAGTGAGAGCGATAACTACTATCTGACCTCTGCTGAGAGTAGTTATGTTGTCTCCTCCCCTTTCCTTGATCTTTTCCTTTTCGATCTGCTGGGCATAGGTCACCAACCTGGAAATATCCATCTCCTTAATTAGCATAGCAGTCTTGCACTCCTTAACCACATCATCAGATACACCACACACAAACTTACTAATACAGGCTCTAGAGTCAGCTACTATTGTCGGAGCATACTTAGACAACTGAGTGAACTTGAGAGCGTATTCCTTCATGCTCATATCATTCTACTTCAAATTGATGAACTCTTGGACCTTGGCTTCCCTGAGCTCAAGTGGGAAAACCCTGTCCAGAAATACAGTCTTGAAGTGGTTCCAATCCACTGGACCTGCATTAGCATAACGAGATTCCTTTCACTGCTGATACCAAGTATAAGCCACTCTTTTCAGCTGGTAAGCAGCTAAGTCTGCACTCTCGACCGGAGTGACACCTATAATCTCTGTCACCTTCTGAATTTCATCAAGGAATTCCTATGGATCCTCTTCAAACTTAGACCCATTGAACTCTGAAGAGTTCATCCAAGTGAAGTCTCAGATTCTAGCTGCGGCATGGACTTAGTTGGTTGACCTGAGCGGTCATGGACTGAGCAAGCACCTAAAAAGCAGCCCTGAATTCGGGATGAGTGACTTGATCATTCAGAGGGTCTGCTGGAGTTGTTAGTGCATGTTGGTTCCTTGCGTTGGCTCTTCTGGGAGGCATTTTCTGAAATGTGTAGAGCATAAGTTAGAAGGTGGGTAAATAAAGTTCATACACTATAGCACGAGATGGAAAAGAAGGAATGGAAGTTTTTTTTCCTAATGATATATCATAGCTTCTCCCCCATAGGTGTGGCGTGCTTCATATCCATGAAGAAGACTCTACTCGATGCGGCTTTCATACACCCTAGAACACTTGAACCTGAGGCTTTGATACCAAATTTGTCATGCCTCGAGGCTACCCCCTAGATGTAACACGATGCTTAGTGTCAAAAGTGACCCCAAGCTAACCAATAATCTGGCATAACTAGACAATTTCTAATAAGATACAACTGTGTGGAAAATTGAACTAAATTAAGTATAATAAGTTGGAAAAGAAATCCAAGCATATCTGAATATATGAAATATATAATAAATCTAAAAGTAAAACTGCCAACCCAAAAGCAGTTTCTAGTTCTATGTCTGAAAACCTCTAACTGATGTGAGTTAGTGGGACAAGTCCCAGCTAACTCAAAATGTCTGAAACTAAAATGAAATACTAAAATGAAAAAGCATAAACTATTGTCCTCGAACTATGAGGACTCACCGCTGAGTTGCTTAGTGAAAACTGGAAAGTCGTACTATGAGCGGTCTGGATGTTGAACGCCCGAACCTACATCATGATAAGATATAGCACAAAGGTATGCGTCATTACTTTGAATGTACTGAGTATGCGGGATATATGTAAAGTTGTTCAATATAAATACTAGACATGGAAATACATATGAAAGCGTAAACTGAAGGATAAACTGAATGCAGTGACCAAGTAGCTCACATTAACACTATAATATGCTAAACTGAACTGAATAACTGAGATAGATACTGAGTACATGGTCAATGCAATATGAGTCTGACTGTGGGAGCTACTATTAACTGACATACCCCAAGTTGAGCTAACTATGGGGTCAATCTGTAACCCTGGATGGAAGGGTGTTCATACCTTGTCAAGGGTAAAAATAAATCTGATGTGGATCCACTAAACTGAGTCCACAAGGAACAAGGATGACCAGTCTAATCTGACGGCTGACCCTTTTTTATACCTACGGTGGCATCGTAGTTCTGGGACTTAGGGACTGCTACTAAAGGTCTCAGCCTAAAATAACAGCTGATCATTTATCTTTTAATCTGCTCGGTACTAAGTCTACTCCCAATTGAATGTAAATCAATGAATGCAACTGAACACTAAATAGCTCAAATACTGATATAATCTGAGAATGCAATATACAGTACTGAAAGCTGATAGCATTCTAATTTCGAACCATAATTCACTGAATCATCTGACTAGCAAGTATAAATTATGAGTACTAGAATTAACACATGCTACGGTTATTGAACTCTATACATATGGCTATCATATGTTCCCAAGAAAATATGTAATAACTATCCTACAAGCATTAGAATCAGATTTTTAATGATTTCATAAGGTTTAGGAACCCTAAGTCTGAAGAACTAATTGAGAACTAAAGAACTGAACTGAAGCTAGGGACTCAATGGGTGGAAGGGACCCATTGATGAAATCCCACATATCTGAAAGAAGATTCTATGGATGAACCTTTGGATCTTGGGGCTGAACATGAAGAAGACCTTCTGCTTGTTCTTGAGAGGAAACTGACTCTTCTTTTCTTTATTTCTCTAAGTGTCGAATGATTTTTAGGAGAATGAGAGGTTTAGGTAGTTTCTGACTAATTAATTAGGCTTACGCTAAGCAAAATGACATGTCTTGGGCCTTAAAAGAGATAGGAAAAGATTAGAATGCCCCTAGAAATTTTAAAGGAAAAACTGCCAAAATTCGCGACTCAGGTTCCATGGATAGGTTTTACGATCTGTAGATGCTTCTATGGCTCATAGAAACTTTGTCGTGGTTTCTGGCCTTTTTGTTGAGCCTCAAGTCTAATTTTCACGAACTGGGTTCATGACTCGTGGATCATTCCACGTTCTATAGAACTAGTTCATGGTTTTTAGGGAAATGGTAGGCCTCAGGTCTGAGTTCCATGGACCTAGTCCATGGGTCGTGGATCAATCCATGATCTATAGACACTGGTCGTGGTTCCTAGACCAAATTATCTAGTCTCTGATATAATTCCATGGGCTCAGTCCACTCTGTTCCACGACTCATGGATTGGCTGACACATGGAAAAATTTATTTTAATGGTTTTTCTGAGCTGGGTCTAGGCTTGGGAGTTCTGAGGTATTATAGCTTATCAAATATATTAGTTAGGCAGTATCCCATTATAAACTTTTATGGGCTATGGGAATTGGTTGGCCTACTGGCTGGTTATAGGTGCCATCATGACTTGAGAAATTGGGTCATGACATGTGTTACCCTAAAAAAAAAAGGCATGGGTTTTAGATCCTTACATGATGTAGCTAAGGCATTTTTTTCTAAGCTATGGTAGAATTTTAGGGTGTCCACTTCATCACTATGGAGTAGATACATGGGGAAAAAATACTGTAAAAAACTCCATCCTACCATTACTAGGCTCTCTGGAGCATCCCATGTATGGAGAAACATGTTACATGTGAGATAGGTGGTGGAGCATGACATATGGTGGTAACTAAAGTCTGGAAACTCAAATTTTTGGTTTGACATCTAAAAAAGGAGCTTTATACTTTCCAGAAGGGGAAATGGCAAGGGAGGAAGAAATTGAAGTTAAGGATTTCATAGCAAATGGAGAATGGGTGATGGATAAACTACAGAGTTATGTCTAAGAGGAAATAGCTTCCTATATTATAGAAAACATCAATCCTTCATTGGATTCTGAGACCATTGATAAAGCTTGGTGGATGGGGAACAATAAAGGAAGGTTCAAAGTGAAATCAACCTATCAAAATTTGAGGCACAATAAGGTGGCAATCAATTGGATGAATATGTATGACTTAAGGGGTTGCCTTTTAAGATTTCATTCTTTTTGTGGAGAGTATGAAGGAAAAGAATTCAACTGATGATAATCTTAAAAGGATGAGGATGCAAATTGTCTGTAGGTGCTACTGCTGTGAGAATGGGGCAATGGAAACTATGAAACATTTATTACTAACAGCTCCAATAGACCAAAGGTTATGAAAGCAGTTTGCTTTTTGTGAATCAATATACAAGGGTTGCATCTTTAGCAACTAATATTCAGATGGTGGGAGCACAAATCCAACCCTAAGCTACAGCACATCATGAAAGCCATTCCTGCTATTATCATGTGGGACCTATGGAAGAGGAGAAATGTTATAAAACATGGAAAGGAAGTCTCTTTTAGCAGGATGCACTATCAATTACAATTGACAGTATATCAGCTTATTATAGTCAAATCTTCATGGCTCAAGGAGGTTCCTTTTCACTGGGAAGGAATGGTAGACATGCTTTAAGCCTACAAACCTAAACCTTACTACCACATAGTGAAAAGATCTCGATTAGGGATACTAATCGAAATCCAAATGCAGAACTAAAATAAACAAAAGATATGTGGATTAAAGCCAATTAATCAAGTTTATGAGCAACAAAGGACTTTATACCTTCACCTCCCAATTGAACTCAATCAATAAACAATAACCCCTTAATCAAACAAAATAGAAACCAAATGAATCCATAAATAGATGACTCTATATAATTAATCAAGCAAATAAGTTAACAAGCAATCAACAGAATCCACTCCTAATCACTCAACTAACTATTAAGAATCCACCCAATAGATTTATACACCAGATTAACTAATGGGGAAATCCACCCAAAAACTATAAGCTATTTAGAAATTATAAGCTTTCAAAACAATCTTCAGTACTCATCAAATCTGAGGAATGTAAATGAACAAGGATTCTATTTATAGTGTTTGGCTTGTACAATTAAAGGCCCAAAAGTGATATTGGAAGACTTCAAACTTGGCCCATGATGGGTCATGTGCAAAATGGGGTGTTAAATGCACTAGGCAAAGCACTGGTCGCACCTTGGCTGCACTTCATGTGCGAACTGAGGTACTGGCCGCACCCTGGTCGCACCTTGAAACAGATTCACTGGCAGCCTCTTCTTCATTCCATGTGATTATCCATAATTTGTAGATCCTTGATTGACGCTCCTCAATGGTCTCCAAAGCCTTTTTCTTCATGAATAAAGCTTGTAGGGCTTAGAGTTCTTTAGCTTGGCTCTGAGTGAATGGCCTTGTAGGGGTTGTGCCGGGTGATATCGTATCATCCTCCCATTCTTAAAAAGGATTCGTCCTCGAATTCAAACCTTGCAAAAATATAGGAAGGACAAATAGCCACAAATTACTCATAGTATGAGGGTTATCACATGGGTTTTGCATAAATAGTAGTATGCCAAAGAGGCACACTCTCAATATACAACCAAGCATTCCCTATTGCAATGACAATGTAGTCAACATATGGAGTACAAGGTAATTGGTTGTTCAACCTATCACGAAGATAACACCCATCAAAGGAGGGTACCACTATAAACTCAAGTATCCTTAAAGGGTTTCCAGGGTCAAAGGGATATATGACCCACTCCAACTTGGTCACACACACAATGGGATAAACCAAAGGCATGCTTACCCCTTTTACATACAATTTCAAAATAGGTATGAACATCATCGAATGCAAAGAGGTAGTAGAGAAAGGTATTTAGCACTCTAGTCTCATCTAAGGTGTTTCCACATGCAAGAATACTATTAAGCTCACAAATTACATCAAGCAAATCACCACAATGGGAAGCACACAAGGCTAAAGTGATGACATTTAGCTATACATCACCTTCTCTTGTCACAAAACCCATGACCACATAAGATGCATACTCATCACAATCATGAATATCATCATATGCAAAAAGATAGTAAAGAAAGGTAATAAATCACTAGTGTTAATCATGGTTTCCTCATATGCAAGCTTACAATTACGTACAAGGATCCTATCAAGCAGATTCTCACATGTTTGGACACATGATAACAACTTGCGGTTCATCACACAAGTGCCACCTTTTCTTTTCAAACAACTCCTCAAAGGGAGGGTATCTTTTGATGTAGTCATGCTTGAAGGGGGAATGAGGTACCTATTAATAACACATTCATTCAAATACATGTGGTCCTCCCAAGAAGTTGGGTACCCTCCAATTAAGAACTCAAGCATTTGGGTGAGTGGAGTTTCGTCTAAAATTGTTTGGAAAGTTAGACATTGGGAAAAGTGGTTGTTGGATTTTTGTGGTGGGCTTGGATTGATTAGGAGGTTGCATAACTCACGTGCATGTCCCAGGGTAATCATCATTGAGGAATTCGTATTCCTATTTTCTCCCGACCCTTGAGTAGTATAAGGTGAGTTCTCCCGATTAGGACTCTCAATAATCACCATCCTATCCTCAAATCGATCGATCCTCACATTTATATCTGCTAATTGCCTTGTTATTGAGGCAAAGGTTGCCTCAACACAAAAGGAACCCTCTCCTTCATGAGTACAATCAAGTTCCTTAGACATTGTACCTGAAAAATTCAACAAACAAGATTAGTAGTAAAGTTCTTCACACCTCTCATATGTGAACGTTCAACTTACCTTCTAAGCATTTTCCCAATATTGATAATGAATGCTTGATACAATATTGCCTGGCACAACCCTTATGAGGCCATTCACTAGGATCCAAGCCAAAGAACTCCAAGCTTTACAAGCTCTATTAATGAAGAAAGAGGCCTTGCAGACCATTGAGGAGTGACCATCAAGGATCTATGACTTATGGATAATCGCGTGGGAAGAATAGGTTGTCAGTGGTTTTTCTTAGTGGTGCGAAATAGTGGGCAACATGCACAACAACCTTTGGTGTGGCTCGCATCAGCCACTTTGCATACCTTGTGCATTGGGCACTTTTTTTGGTGCAACCAGCACCTCAACTTTGCACCAAGACCCATCATGGGATGAATTTAGAGTCTTCCAAGGTCACTTTTTGGCCTTTTATTGTACAAGGAAAACACTATAAATAGAGCCTTGCTCATTTTCATTCCTCAAATTTTGATGAATATTGAAATACTTGAAAGCTTCTAGTTGCTATTGTTAGCTTGTAGTTTTGGGTGGATTCCCAATCTAGTTCCCTAGTTGTAGAAATCTATTGGGTGGATTCCTAATAGTCTATTAGGTGGATTCCTAATAGGTAGTTGAGTGATTAAGGGTGGATTACTTTGATTGGTTGTTAACTTCTTTTGCTTGATTAATCATATAGAGCCATCCATTTGTGAATTCATTTGGTTTCTCTTTTATTTGATTGAGGGATTATTGTTTGTTGAACAAGTTTAATTGGGAGGTGAAGGTATAAAGTCCTTTGTTTCCCATAAATTTGGTTAATTAGCTTTAATCCACATATCTTTTGTTTAGTTAATTTCTGCATTTGGATTTTGATTAGTTTCCCTAGTCAAGATATTATCATCTGGTATTAGATCTTAGGTTAAAGGATTGTTCCCGCAATTCTCAATCCTAGGTTCAAAAATCTACAAATTTCAAAAAAAAAATGAAGAAAAACGTTTTGAGAAAATTGTTGTAAAAAAATTATTTTATCTAGTGGTTGTTTGAAATTCTGATACTAGAATTGTGTTCTCTAGTATCAATTGAGTATATATCTGAGATTTAAGCTTGTTTGGAGTTGAATTGAAGAATTCACCATTGTTGGGTGAAGAAGCTTGAAAAACAAGTTCAAGGGTTTTATAGATCTGGATTGATTTAGACTTCAAACCTATTGAGTTTTGATCTCCTAGCCATAAGGAGCTTGAATCTTAAATTTGGAAGGTTTTGGTTGAGGTTTGAAGGATCTACCATTTTTGAAGTTTGAAGAACTTGAAGAACACAAAATGGGTCTCTTCAATTTGAATTGAATCTAATTTGTATCGGGCTTTGTTCTTTATATCGAGGAGAGGCTACATTTCAAATTTGGAGTCAATACGAGTTAAATTGAGAGAGTTGAAAATTTGAAATTCATAAGTGTTCTTGGTGTTCTTCAAGGTCTTATTGAAGAAGAAGGTGAATTAAAGGTATTTTATCCAAATAAGAAGTAAAAGAAAAGGGTACTTGCGTTTGTACAAAAGAGAATTTACCAAAAAGTCAAGTACTAAGAAGAAAAAGTACAAAAAGCTAAAAAATGAGTACAAAAAGCAGAAGCTACAGTGTTCTGCCTAGGGCAGGTATGGAGCAGGTGCATTGGGCACTCTGCCTGGTGCATTTTACACCAGCACTTTGCCCCGGGGAAGGTGTATTTCTGGTTTGGTTGTGCGAAGTAAGATGTGTTGGGCACTTGACCTTATGCATTTCGTATCAGCCTCCGCACCAACAAAATGTTGCTTATTCGCTCCAACAAATCTCAGGTTCTATCTTCTTTGTTTCTTTTCTTTTATTCCCCTATCATCTAGAAATCATAAGACTAATTAACAATAAGTATTTTTTCTACTTAGTTGTTATTAGATCTCTTGTGTCCATTTTTATTTCGTACCAATTTCTTGTGAGCTTTTATCGTTTAAGAAATCGTTGGAAACCTTCTTGGCTCCATCCATTTGATTTTGAGTAGTCCTTATTTTGAGTAACAAGAATCCATTCCTCCACAAAGGATAGGTGACCTTATGACTTGGTTGAGCAAGGAAAGTTCACTATCAATCTTTAGAAGATGCATAGAAGGTAAGTTGAGCGTCCACATACGAGAGGGTAAGGAACCTATACTACTAATCTCATTTGCTGAATGCAGTTACAGTATCAAAAGCACTTGATTGTGATCATGAAGGATAGGGTTCCTTTAGTGTTGAGGCAGCCTTTGCCTCAATCACAATGCAATTAGCAGAGATAAATGGGAAGATAGCAAATATGAATGGAAGGATGGATTGTATGGAGAATCGAATGATGATTGTTGAGAGTACTAATTGGGAGGAATCACCTCATACTACTCATGGGTCAGAAGCAAAAACAAACATGAGTTCCTTAACGATGATTACCCCGGGGCATGCACATAAGTTATTCAACCCCCAAAACAATCCAAGCCCCACCCTAAAAATCCAACAACCTCTTTTCCAAATGTCTAATTATCTAAACAATTTTAGACAAAGTTTCACTCATCCAAATTACCCGCTACAATAGGAACTTCCTTTTGTAGCAAATTAAAAGCGAACTCTACTTTGAAATGTATCATATGCTAACTTTCATGTACCACATAACCAAAACCAAGAGCCTTACCAAGATAGCCACCACAATCCACTCTACAAAGAGTATGAGGAAACGCATGCTAATAGGAACTATGATGGACCTCAATATAGTGGAAGACAAGTTATGGTGCACCGAGAGATATGGTCGGAATATAGGTGCAAGATGGAAAGGGAATGGAGATTGAGTAAAATGGTATGATGATCACCATGGTGATCATTATGGTAATCAGGGTGATAGATATGGTGGTCACTATGATGATAGATATGGTTATCGTCAAGGAGATCGTGGTGACTATGATAAAGGGTTGAATACCATCAACGTTACTCTTCCAACCTTCAAAGGTAGTAGTGATCCCAAAGAATTCCTTGAATGTTGATTACAAAGTAAAAGGATCTTTCTCACCAACAACATACTGGATGCCTTGAAAGCCAAGTATGCCATTACTTAATTTGAGGGATATGCATCCACATGGTGGGAGTCCAAAGTGAGGGAACGAGCCTGAGATCTAGTTCATCATTTACCTACATGGAAAGAGTTGCTAGCACTTATGAAAGTAAGGTATGTGACACCTACCTATCATCAAGAAGTTCTCAAGAAGGTGTACATGCTTTGACAAGGTACCAAAAGTGTTGAGGAGTATTATGATGAGTTTGAAAGTTTGAGAATGAAGTCTAATCTTGATAAACCAATGTTGAACACGGTGATACGATTTTTCACCAACTTGAAGCAAGACATCTCAATGCTGATATGACTCAAACACTATGCTAACTTGGAGGAAGCCTATCATGATGCTACCAAGGTAGAGATTGACTTGAAAGATGAGAAGTCATTCAAAGTCAAAGATACTACAACTTCCTCATAAAATAATAACAACGACAGGTGGAAGTCTTCTACCATTCGGGAGTACACAAAGGGTAGTGGTCAAGCTACTCAAGAAAAAAAATGTAACCAATCAAAACCTAACTTTCCTTGTCCTTCTACTGTTCAGTTCTTTAGATGTCAAGGAAGAGGACACATTGCTAGTGAGTTCCCCAACTAAATAACAATTGTGGATTACAAAAATGGCTACCATACCAAAGAAAATGAAGAGTGTGGTGAAGATAATGTAAAAGATGAGCCCAAAGGTGATGACAATGAAATACCTTTGAAAGATGATGATGAGAGGATAGAAGAGAGGCCAAACTTTGCTTGTCTTACGAATACAAAGGTGCCTCTAGAATGTGATAATGATGAGACATTGCCCTTGAACATGAACTTATCTTGTGTTGTGAGGTAAATAATGGGAGCTATTTCTAAAGAGGAGCTTGATCAACAGGAAAACTTGTTTCATGCTAGATACAAGATCCTAGACAAGATTTGTGCCTTGATCATTGATAGTGGGAGTTGTACAAATGTTATGAGTGACACTTTGGTGGAATGAATGCAACTTCCTACCAAGAAGCATCCTAGTCCTTACAAGCTCCAATGGCTCAATGAAAGCGGTGAAATGAAGGTCTTCAAGCAAGTAAGTATTGAATTTACCATTGGTAAATATAAAGATGAAGTTCTTTGTGATATTGTACCTATGCTTGCATGCCATATATTGCTTGAAAGACCTTGGAAATTTGATAGAGATGTTGTACATCAAGAGAGAACCAGCAAGTATTCATTTATATTTGGTGGTAGAAAGTTCTCTCTTTCTCCCTTAACTCCCTACCAAGTGAGTGAAGATTATCGAGTCATGAAGGAACTCTGGGAGAAAATGAAAGTGGTGAAAGATGTTAGTGAAAGCTCTACATGTGTGCAAGCAAAAGGAGAAGGGTTGGCTAAAAAAAAGAACAAGATTTGCATGAAAGATAAGGTAAGAAAATGTTTGAAAGATGTTGATGAGGAACGCTTCCTAGTGTTCCTTGTTAACACGGATCTATTGTTGCATGCTAACCAAGATACTAGCACTTTGCCTAGTATCATGTCTTCTCTTTTGCAAGAATATGAGGGATTATTTTTTGAGGAGATGCCTAATGGATTGCCATCCTTAAGGGGTATTGAGCACTAAATTGACTTTGTGCACGGATCTCAAATTTCAAACCGTCCGGCATATAGAAGCAATCTAGAAGTGACTAAGGAGTTACAAAAGAAAATTGATGAACTCCTTGAAAAGGAACTTGTCACATAAAGTCTTAGCCATTGTGCCATACCAGTGATCCTTCCCAAAAAGGATGGCACTTAGAGGATGTGTATTGATTGTGGAGTCATCAACAAAATAATGAAGTATCAACATCCTATTCCTAGGATTAATGACATGTTGGATGAGTTTTATGGCTCAAGCATATTTTTGATGATTGATCTTCGAAGTGATTATCACCAAATTTGCATGAACCCAGGTCATGAATGGAATATGGCCTTCAAAACCAAGTTTGGTTTGTATGAGTGGCTAGTTATGCCTTTTGGCTTGACTAATGCCCCAGCACTTTCATGAGATTGATGAATTATGTTTTGAAGCCCTTCATCAACAACTTTGTAGTCGTTTATTTCAATGACATACTTGTATATAGTAGAACCATTGAGGAACATGTTGGTCATTTGAGGCAAGTATTTGATGTTCTCTCCTACATGAGAGGCTCTTTACAAATCTCAAGAAGTATTTGTTCTGTGCTAAAAAGGTGGTGTTCTTAGGGTTCGTGGTGAGTGCCAATTGTGTAGAGGTGGATGAGGAAAAATTCGAGTCCATTAGACCTTGGCCAACTCCTACTAATGCAACCAAAATGAGGATTTTCCAAGGGTTGGCAAGTTTCTATCAACGCTTAGTGAAAGGCTTTAGCACTATTGCTTCCCCTCTAACCAAATTGATCAAAAAGGACACACCCTTTATTTGGGGAGATGTTCAATAGAAAGCCTTTCAAGAGTTGAAGTCTATGTTGAGCATTTTTTCTTTGCTACAATTGCCCGACTTTGATAAAGCCTTTGAAATTGAGTGTGATGCTTTGGGTGTTGGAATTAGTGGGGTGTTGATGCAAGAAGGAAATACTTTGGACTACTTTAGTGAAAATCTAAATGGGGCCTCATTGAACTACTCAACATATTATAAGGAGTTGTATGCACTTGTGCGGGTGTTTGCTCATTAGCAACACTATGTATGGTACAAAGAGTTTGTGATAAGGACAGATCATGAGTCTTTGAAGCATCTAAAGAGCCAATCAAAGTTGAACAAGCGTCATGCTAAGTGGGTGGAATTCATTGAAACATTTACTTATGTGATCCACTATAAGCAAGGGAAGGAAAACGTGGTTGCCGATACTTTTTCTAGAAGGTTCGTATTGGTTAACACCTTGACTTCTGGAATGATGGGATTTGAAAGCCTAAAGGAGTTCTACTCAAAGGACTCTGACTTAAAGGAAGTTTGTGATGAACTTGGTCAAGGGAGATGTGTGGAATGTTTCTAAATAATTGATGGTTATTTATTCAAGGATAGAAAGTGTGTGTACCTATGAGTTTGTGGAGAGAGATCTTCCTCAAAGAATCTCATACTTATGGAATGATGGGACACTTTGGTGTCTACAAAACACTTGACATTCTCATGGAGCAATTTGATTAGCCAAGAATGAATCATGATGTGAAGAATCTATGTGGACAATGCCTCAAATGCAAGCAAGCCAAGTCCAAGACTGGGCCCCAAGGTATGTACACTCCTCTTCCCACCCCTCTTAGTCCTTGGATGGACATTTCGATGGATTTTGTGTTAGGACTTCCAAGAACTAAAAGAGGGCATGATAGTATCTTTATGGTAGTGGATAGATTCTCTAAAATGTCTCATTTTATTCCATGCCATTAATATGATGATGCATCTCATGTTGTATCTTTGTTTGTGATTCATGTGCTTAAATTGCATGGAGTACCTAGCACTACTGTTAGTGATATGGGGTACACTTGGTACCAAACTCATGTTCTCTACTTCTTGTCATCCTCAAATAGATGGTCAAACTAAAGTAGTCAATAGGACTCTTGGGATCATGCTCCGTTGCATGATTAGAGGATTCCTAACTTCTTAGGAGGATCGTTTACCTTTGACTGAATTTGCATACAATCGGTCTCTTCACTCTTCTATTGGCATGACTCCATTTGAAATGTGTTATGGGTTCAACCCATTGATTCCATTATCCTTAACCCCTTTATCTAGTGATATTGTTGTGAGCTTAGATGCAAATCAAAGGGAAAAGGAGATGGTAAAGATCTACACAAAGGTGATGGAAGCCATGGAAAAGAACAACTCTAAGGTGGCTCTCCGACAAAATCATAGAAGAAAGAAAGTGATCTTTCAACCCAATTATTGGGTTTGGGTTCACTTTCGAAAGGAAAAATTCCCACAACTCTTCAAAGGGAAGTAGAGTCCAAAGGGTGATGTCCCATTCCAAGTACTTGAAAGGATCAATGACAATGACTACAAGATCGATCTACCATGTGAGTATAATGTTCACAATGTTTTCAATGTAAGTGATCTATCTTCTTGTGTTGTAGGTAAATCTATGGATTCGAGGATGAATCCTTTTCAAAAAGGGGAGGATGATACGATATTGCCTGGAACAACCCCTACGAGGCCATTCACTAGGATCTAAGCCAAATAACTCCAAGCCTTACAAGCTCTATTCATGAAGAAAGAGGCCTTGGACACCATTAAGGAGCGAAAATCAAGGATCTACAAATTATGGATGATCGCATAGGAAGAAGAGGCTGCCAGTGATTCTGCTTAGTGGTTCAAAATAGTGGGCGACATGCACAACCCTTGGTGCAGCTTGCATCAGCCACTTTGCACACCTTGTGTGTTGGGCACTTCTTCTGGTGCGACCAGCACCTCAACTTCGCACCAAGACCCGTCATAGGCCGAATTTAGAGTCTTCCTAGGTCACTTTTGGGCCTTTTATTGTACAAGGAAAACACTATAAATAGAGCCTTGCTCATTTTCATTCCTCAAATTTTGATGAATATTGAATTGCTTTGAAAGCTTCTAGTTGCTATTTTTAGCTTGTAGTTTTCAGTGGATTCCCAATCTAGTTTCCTAGTTATAAAAATTTATTGGGTGGATTCCTAATAGTCTATTTGGTGGATTCATAATAGGTAGTTGAGTGATTAAGGGTGGATTCCTTTGATTGTTTGTTAACTTCTTTTGCATGATTAATCACATAGAGTCATCCATTTGTGGATTCATTTGGTTTCTCTTTTGTTTGATTGAAGGATTATTATAAGTTCAATTAGGAGGTGAAAGAATAAAGTTCTTATTGCCCATAAACTTTGTTAATTGACTTTAATACACATATCTTTTGTTTATTTAATTTTTACATTTAGATTTCGATTAGTCTCCCTAATCAAGATCTTATCAACTCTCTACACTCAACCAAGTCACAAGGTCACCTATCCTTTGGAGGAATGAATTATTGTTACTCGAAATAAGGACATCAAACGGATAGATCCAAGAAGGTTTTCAATGACTGCTTAAACGTAAGCTCATATGAATTGGTACAAAATAAAAACGGACACAAGAGATCTAATCACAACTAAGTAGACCAAATACTTTTTGTTAATTAATCTTAGAATTTCTAGATGATAAGAAGAATCAAAGAAATGAAACTAAGAAGGTAGAAACTGAGATTTGAAATGTAGCCTCTCCTCGATATAGAGAACAAAGCCTAGTACAAATTAGAATCAATTCAATCCAAATTAAAGAGACCCATTTTGTGTTCTTCAAGTTCTTCAAACTTCAAAAATGGTAGATCCTTCAAACCTCAACCAAATGCTTCCAAATTTGAGATTCAGGCTCCTTATAAATAGGAGATCAAAGCCTAATAGGTTTGAAGCCTTCAATCAATCCATATCTATGAAACCCTTGAACTTGTTCTTCAACATTCTTCCCCCAACAATGATGAAATCTTTAATTCAACTCCAAACAAGCTATAATCTCAGATATAGACTCAATTAATACTAGAGAACACGATTCTAGTATTAGAACTCAAACAAACACAAGATCAAATAATATTTTTTGAAAATTTTCCAAAAATGTTTTCAACCAAAAAAATTTTTGAGATTTTCAGATTTATGAACCTAGAATTAAGAATTGATGAAATAATACTTTAGCCTAAGCTCTAATACCAAATGATAAGATCTTGATTAGGGAGACTAATCAAAATCCAAATACAAAATTGAAATAAGCAAAAAATATATGGATTAAAGCCAAGTAATTAAATTTTTGGGTAACAAAGGACTTTATACCTTCACCTGTTAATTGAACTCAATCAATAAACAATAACCCCTTAATCAAACAAAAGAGAAACTGTAACACCCAAAAATTCGATCCAGCTTTTAAACTTAAGAAAATCAAAATTCTGATCTTTCCAGAAATGACGGGTCCAAACCACGGACTGTGGTTTGAACCACGAGTCATGGAGTGGATCCGTGGTTTAAGTCTGCCAGGATCAGTCTCTGGTCTAAGAACCACGAGTTAGTTCTATGGACCGTAGTTTACTCTACGGCCCATCCTGTCAACTCATGGAACCAGACCTGAGGATTGACTGATTCCCAAGAACCACAAGTCAAGACGATGGACCATAGTTTGAATTACGGGTCTGTCCTGTTGACTCGTGGAACCTGATCAGAGACCATATCAGTTCACAGAGATGATGACTCGAGTCTACGACTCGTGATCCATTCTACGGGTCTATCCTGTTGACCAGTAGTTTGGCTTTTGCAGCTTGTTCTTTGGCCAGAAACAACAGATGGAAACCACGAGCCGTGGTTTAGTCTACGATTTGTGAAACCCATCCGTGGTCTCTAAAAGTCAACTTTTTCCAGCCTTTTACTAATTATATCCCAGGGGTATTTTAGTCATTACCCACCCTTTTCACTCCTAAATAATGACATTTTGACTATTTCTAGAAGAGTTTTTACCCTCATTAGCCTAAGTCCCTTCTAGAAGAGTTTTTACCCTCATTAGCCTAAGTCCCTTCTCATTATCTCATTCGTCTCCCAAAAAGGAAAAAGAACTCTCTCAAACTTAAGATCTCAAGCTCCAAGATCAAGCCTCCTATTCTTTTCTAGTATGTGGGTATTCAACAATGGGTTCCTCTCACCCTTGTGCCAAAAATCCCCAATTCTTATTTTGAATTATGGACTTGTGGAATTAGGGTTTCAATCTAAATTGGGGAAATTTTGTGAAATCAATTTCTATGTTTAAATTCATGGTTTCTTATTACTTATTTATGACTTGATCATGATTCTGTTATTAGATTTAAAAGCCCAAGCATTAAAGTTAATTCTAGCATGATTCCATTGAATTGCATATTTTCAAGTGAAATTAGGCATGATTAGCTATCATGACTTTATGAATTTACGAAATTGTATGCCTAATTCTTCAATTTATGAATTTAGAAAGAAAAGCATGATTTGAATTATGTCTATGCTTTACTTCAAGGACTTATGATATGAGAATTGCATGGTACCCGATGTGTCTTCATGCTTTTCAAAAGAGATTTGGTATTCGATTATACCTTCATAAACTTATGATCTATATGTATGTTTTGGGAGTAGTACTTAGCACCGATGGATGAGGATTCGATTACCTAAGTCTAAAACTACATTGCCAGCATAGGATATTATTTGCCCTACGATCCACATCTTGATTATGGTGTCTTGTGCTTAGCGGGCATTAGGACAGCTTTGCCAACTAGGGTTGTATAGTTAGGTATGGTGACTCATTCCTGGGCAGGGTTCGAATCAACTTTGCTAGCTAGGGTTATATAGTTAGATTCCATGTAGCTCACATGGTCTATTGTCGGTTATAAGAAACTCCCATATGAAAGTTTTGACTTGTTTAAACTTATGATATCTACTTTGAGTTTTGACTCTTATTTCATGATTTACTATTCAATTTATGACATCTACCTTTGAAACTACATTTATGCATGACCTAAGTTCTTATTCACGTTTCAAGCATATTTTCATTATATTCATGCATCTCTCACATACTCGGTACATCCTATAGTACTGATGCATATTTTGCGCTGCATCCTCTTGATGATGCAGATTCAGGTTCTCTCCCTCAGGCACGTGGCTAGTGACCGCAGGCCATATCTAGTTACTATTGGTGAGTCCTCATTGTTCGAGGACTAGTTATGACTCTAGTTTGTCTGGATTATTTACCTTTGTACTTTGAGTTAGCTAGGGTCTTGTCCTAGCAACTCCTTATGTCATGTATAGAGGCTTTCAAACATAGACAGTATTCGGGTCTTCTTTGGATTATGTTCTCTTGATTTTATCTTATGGGTTGAGTTATCTAGTTCATATTATTCTTCCGCTATATTTAATTGATATATCTGAGTATGCTATAACCAAGGGTTATTCTAGGGAATTCATGCCCTGGATCTCATACGTCAGGGGGTAACCTCGAGGTGTGACAAACTTGGTATCAGATCCTCAGGTTCAAGAGTCTTAGGGTGTCTGAAGCTGCATCGAATAGAATCTCTTTCATGGGTGTGAAGAATTCCACACTTATGAGAGGGAAGCTATGAGATGTCTTAGGAAAAAGTTCACTTCTTTCATGATCAATATCGTGCGATAGAATTAACTTTGTTACTCCTCTAATCCATTCTGGTTACATTTCAGATTATGCCTCCACGACATACTATGCCTCCCCGAGCAGCTCAGAACGCTGTCCCTCCAGTTTCATCCCCTGAGGTCACGAATGTGGAGTTTCAAAATGCGATTCACATATTAGCTCAGACTATGGCTTCCCAAGCCAATCAGCAGGCTCCTGTTCCCATTCACCCTCATGGTGGAGCGAAGGCCCAAGTTCGAGATTTCATCCGTATGAACCCACCAGAGTTTTGGGGTTCGAAGGTGGGTGAGACCCTCTTAGCTTTGTGGATGAGGTGAAGAATATCTTTGAGGTGATGCAGGTTGCCGGAGTTGAGAGTGTCGAGCTTGCATCCTATCAGCTAAAGGACGTAGCTTATATCTGGTTCATACAATGGAAGGAGGCTAGAGCTAGGGACGTGGTCCCTATGACATGGGAGTGCTTTGAGGGAGCTTTCCTTGACTGGTTTTTTCCATGAGAGTTGAGGCAAGCTAAGGTTGAGGAGTTCATGAACTTGAGATAGGGATCGATGACTGTTCAGGAGTACAGTTTGAAGTTCACTCAGATATCTAGGTATGCCCCATCTATGGTAGAGGACTCGCATAATTAGATGAGCAAGTTTATCTATGGGGTTTCAGATTTGGTGAAGAAGGTGTGTAGGTACGCCATGCTATTGGGTGATATGACTATTTCCAGGCTCATGACCCATGCTCACCAGATCAAGGAAGACAGACTTAGGGAGATGGCTAAGGATAACAAAAGGGCTAGATCCGAGGGTTCAAGTTTCAGTCATCAGAGGTCCGAAGGTGGACATCGCTCTTCATTTCATAAGAAATCATCAGGCCCCGTTCACTCTTCATCTAGGACTCCTACCCAGGCCTCTAGGCCTCATCATGATCATACTGGTAGAGGAGTTGGTTCTTATTCTCAGGGGAGTGTTATCAAGGGGTCTACCTACCTTGCTTGTGGCAAGTTTGGGAAGAGTCATCCTGGTTAGTGTTTAGCCGGATCAGGAAATTGTTTTAGTTGTGGTCAGACTGGACATCATATTAGGAAGTGCCCTTCAGCCAATAAGGGACAGGTAGGTAGGACTTAGTCTACCACAGCAGCTTTAGGAGGTCAACCAGCCCAGCAGCGCACAACTTCTAGTTCTGGTGGTGAGTGCTAGAATCGCCTTTATGCCATGTCCTCTCGTCAGGACCAGGAGAGCTCACCCGATGTGGTAACTGGTATGTTGGCAGTCTTTTCTATAGATGTGTATGCTTTGTTGGACCCCAATTCCTCCTTATCTTTTGTGACCCCTTATATAGCATGCAAATTCGAAAAATATCTTGAATTGCTTTTAGAACCCTTTTGTGTTTCTACTCATGTTGGTGAATCAGTCCAAGCCAAGAGAATCTACCGAAATTGCGCAATCTCAGTTCTTCTTAGAGTCACTTCAGCGGATTTAGTAGAGTTGGAGATGACAGATTTTGATGTTATTTTGGTATGGATTGGCTACATGCTTATTATGCTTCTGTTGATTGTCGTACTCGGGTTGTCAGTTTCAAGTTTCCAAATGAACCCATCTTAGAATGGCAAGGTAGTCCCCCATCCTCGAAGGGTCGTTTCATATCTTATCTTAAGGCTAGGAAGATGACTTCAAAGGGGTATGTTTATCATATAGTTCGGGTTATGGACATGGAGTTTGGAACCCCATCCCGTCAATCAATTCCTGTTGTGAATGAGTTCCCAAAAGTATTTTCCAAGGATTTGCTCGGAGTCCCTCCCGAGCAGGAGATCAACTTTGGGATAGATCTTCTTCCAGATATGAATCCTTTCTCTATTCCTCCTTATAGAATGTCTCCCACTGAACTTAAGGAGTTAAAGGATTAGTGAAGGATCTTCTTGATAAGGGTTTAATCAGGCCTAGCATTCCCCCATGGGGTGCTCCAGTCTTATTCGTGCAAAAGAAAGATGGTTCTCTCAGAATGTGTATTGTCTACCGTCAGTTGAACAAGGTCACCATCAAGAATAAGTATCCTATTCCTAGGATTGATGACTTGTTCAATCAGCTTCAGGGTGCTAGTTTCTTCTCTAAAATCGACCTTAGATCCGGTTATCATTGGCTTCGTGTTCGAGAGTGTGATATTCCAAAGACAGCTTTCAGGACTCGGTATGGTCATTATAAATTTTTTGTTATGTCTTTTGGCCTAAGGAATGCTCCTACAGCTTTTATGGATTTGATGAACCATGTGTTCAAGCAGTATTTGAATATGTTTGTGATTATTTTCATTGATGATATCCTTATCTACTCTCGGAGTGAGGAGGAGCATGCGGACCATTTAAGAGTGGTGTTACAAACTCTCAAGTACCGATAGTTATTTGCTAAGTTTAGCAAGTGTGAGTTTTGGATGCAGTCCGTTGCTTTTCTGGGTCATATTGTGCTAGAGATGGTGTTCGAGTTGATTCTCAAAAGATTGAGGCAGTAAAGAACTGGCCTAGAACCACTTCCCCATCTAATATTAGAAGCTTTTTGGGTTTGGTTGGTTACTACAAAAGGTTTGTGGAAGGATTTTCTTCCATTACGGCCTCTTTGACCCGATTGACTCAAAAGAAGGTAAATTTTAGTGGTCTGATTTATGTGAGAAGAACTTTCAGGAATTGAAGACTAGATTGACCACAGCTCCAGTGTTAGCTCTACCCGAGGGCCTAGATGATTTTGTTGTGTATTGTGATGTTTCTAGGATTGGTTTGGGTTGTGTTTTAATGCAGCGTGGTAAAGTGATTACTTATTCTTTGAGACAGCTCAATACTAATGAGAAGAACTACCCTACTCATGATCTTGAGTTAGCAGTCATGGTCTTTGCTTTGATGATTTGGAGACATTACTTGTATGGGGTGCACGTGGATGTATTCACCGATCATAAGAGTCTTCAGTATGTGTTCAATCAGAAGGAATTGAATTTGCGACAAAAAAGATGGCTTGAACTTCTTATGGATTACGACATGACTGTGTTTTATCAACCAGGTAAGGCCAATGTTGTGGCAGATGCACTTAGTAAACTGTCGATGGGTAGTGTGTCTTCAATTGAGGATGGGAAGAAGGAATTGGTGAAGGATATTCATCGACTTGCCCTATTGGGAGTGCGACTTATGGACTCGACTGAAGGTGGTGTTATTATCCAGAATGGTTCCGAATCATCCTTGGTAGCATAAGTGAAGGCAAAGCAAGATAATGATCCTATTTTGCTTCAGCTAAAGGGTGCAGTCCATAAACAAAGGGTTGAAGTTTTCTCCCAAGGGGGAGATGGTGTGCTTCATTATCAGGGTCGACTATGTGTGCCAGATGTAGATGGGTTGTGGCAGCAGATTTAAATGGAGGCTCATAGTTCCAGATATTCCATTCACCCCGGTGCCACCAAGATGTACTGTGATCTACAGGAAGTCTATTGGTGAAATGGTATGAAGAGGGACATAGCCAGTTTTGTGGCTAAGTGTCCCAACTGTCAACAAGTGAAGCTGGAGCATCAGCAATCGAGTGGCATGATTCAGGATATTGACCTTCCTACTTGGAAGTGGGAAGCGATCAATATGGACTTCATTACAGGTTTGCCTCTCACTCGAAGGCAACATGATTCGATTTGGGTGATTATCGACTGGATGACCAAATCATCCTATTTTTTGGCTGTTAAGACTACGGATTCAGCAGATGATTATGCCAGACTCTACATCCGGGAGATAGTTCGATTGCATGGTGTTCCTTTGTCCATCATTTCAGATAGGGGTACTCAGTTTACATCCCAGTTTTGGAGATTGTTTCAGAGGGGTCTTGGTACTCAGGTGAAGCTTAGCACAGCTTTTCACCCACAGACGGATGGTCAGGCAGAGCGTACTATTCAGACTTTGGAGGATATGTTAAGAGCTTGTGTGATTGATTTCAAAGGTAATTGGGATGATCACTTACCTCTTATCGAGTTTGCCTACAACAACAACTTTCATTCTAGCATCCATATGGCTCCTTATGAGGCACTTTATGGCCGGAGGTATAGGTCTTCTATTGGTTGGTTCGAGGTTAGTGAGGCAGCCTTGATTGGCCCAGATTTGGTGCATGAGACCATGGAGAAAGTGCAGATTATCATAGAGAGGTTGAAGACCGCTCAGAGTCAATAGAAATCCTATGCAGATGTGAGGAGGAGGGAGTTAGAGTTCGAGGTTGATGATTGGGTGTTTCTTAAGGTGTCGCCCATGAATGGTGTGATGAGATTGGGGAAGAAAGGAAAGCTTAGTCCTCGTTTTGTAGGTTCTTATCGGATTCTGAAGAGAGTTGGTAAGGTTGTTTATCAGTTGGATTTGCCAACAGAGTTAGAAGCGGTTCAGCCAATTTTCCATATTTCCTTGTTGAAGAAATGTGTTGGTGATCCGACCTTGATTGTTCCTTTGGAGGATGTAGGTGTAAAGGATAGTATCACCTATGAGGAGGTTCCCGTAGAAATCCTTGATCATCAGATTCAGAGGTTGAGAAACAAAGAAGTCGCCTCGGTGAAAGTCCTTTGAAGGAATCAGCTTGTAGAGGGAGCTACTTGGGAAGAGGAATCAGCTGAAAGCCAAGTACCCTCATCTCTTTCCTTCCGATTACATTTCATCATGAGGTAATAGTTTCCTCCTTAGTATGTTTCTCGGATTCTTCTCCACCAGTTTCTAAAAATAATCCTAGCATGCATTCATGTTTTCGAAGTTGATTCAATCATGTTTTAAGCTGAAAAGTTCAGTTTTCATGTTTATTCCTTGATTTCCATGTTTTGTTGATGGTTGGTCTGTTTTCTCTTCAGTTTTCTTGCTTAGTCTTCATTCTAGGATGAATAATCCCAAGGGAGCGATATTGTAACACCCTAAAATTCGATCCAGCTTTTAAACTTAAGAAATCTAAAATTCTGAACTTTCTAGAAATGATGGGTCCAAACCATGTACCGTGGTTTGAACCACGAGTTGTGGAGTGGATCTGTGGTTTAAGTCTACCAGGATCAGTCTCTGGTCTGAGAATCATGAGTTGGTTCTACAGACCGTAGTTCAGTCTATGGCATGTCCTGTCAACTCATGGAACCAAAACTGAGGACTAACTGATTCCCAGGAACCACAATTTAAGACGACGGACCGTAGTTTGAATTACGGGTCCGTCTTATTGACTCGTGGAACCTGATCAGAGACCATATCAGTTCACAGAGATGATGACTCGAGTCTATGACTCGTGATCCATTCTACGTATCCATCATGTTGACCCTTAGTTTGGTTTCTGCAGCTTGTTCTTTGGCCAGGAACGGCGGATGGAAACCACGAGCCATGGTTTGGTCTACGGTTTGTGGAACCCATCTGTGGTCCCTGAAAGTCAACTTTTTCCAGATTTTCCCTAATTACATCCCAGGGGTATTTTAGTCATTACCCATCCTTTTAACTCCTAAATGATGTCATTTTGACTATTTCTAGAAGGGTTTTTACCTTCATTAGCCTAAGTCCCTTCTCATTACCTCATTCATCTCCCAAAAAGGAAAAAGAACTCTCTCAAGCTCAAGATCTCAAGCTCCAAGATCAAGCCTCCTATTCTTTTCTATTTCAAGTGGTTTAGCTTAAATCAAGGTATGTGGGTATTCAACAATGGGTTCCTCTCACCCTTGTGCCCAAAATCCCCAATTCTTATTTTGAATTATGAACTTGTGGAATTAGGGTTTCAATCTAAATTGGGGAAATTTTGTAAAATTAGTTTCTACGTTTAAATTCATGGTTTCTTATTACTTATTTATGACTTGATCATGATTCTGTTATTAGATTTAAAAGCCCAAGCATTAAAGTTGATTCTAGCATGATTCCATTGAATTGCATGTTTTCAAGTGATATTGGGTATGATTAGATATCATGACTTTATAGATTTACGAAATTGCATGCCTAATTCTTCAATTTATGAATTTAGAAAGAAAAGCATGATTTAAATTATGGCTATGCTTTACTTCAAGGACTTATGATATGAGAATTGCATGGTACCCGATGTGTCTTCATACTTTTCAAAAGAGATTTGGTATTCGATTATACCTTCATGAACTTATGAGCTATATGTATGTTTTGGGAGTAGTACTTAGCACCGAGCGATGAGGGTTCAATTACCCAAGTCCAAAACTGTGTTGCCAGCGTAGGTTATTATTTGCCCTATGGGCCTATGAGAGTGGATCCACATCTTGATTATGGTGTCATGTGCTTAGAGGGCATTAGGACAGCTTTGCCAACTAGGTTTATATAGTTGGGTATAGTGACTCATTCCTTGGCAGGGTTCGAGTCAGCTTTGCTAACTAGGGTTATATAGTTAGATTCCATGTAGCTCACATGGTCTATTGTCGGTTATAAGAAACTCCCGTATGAAAGTTTTGACTTGTTTAAACTTATGATATCTACTTTGAGTTGTGACTCTTATTTCATGATTTACAATTCAATTTATGACATCTACCTTTAAAACTTCATTTATGCATGAACTAAGTTCTTATTCACGTTTCAAGCATGTTTTCATTATATTCATGCATCTGTCACATACTCGGTACATCCTATAGTACTGATGCATATTTTACGTTGCATCCTCTTGATGATGCAGATTTAGGTTCTCTCCCTCAGGCACATGGCTAGTGATCCCAGGCCGTATCCAGTCACTGTTGGTGAGTCCTCATTGTTCGAGGACTAGTTATGACTCTAGTTTGTCTGGATTATTTACCTTTGTACTTTGAGTTAGCTAGGGTCTTATCCTAGCAACTCCTTATGTCATGTGTAGAGGCTTTCAGACATAGACAGTTCTCGGGTCTTCTTCGGATTATGTTCTCTTGATTTTATCTTATGGGTTGAGTTATCTAATTCGTATTATGCTTCCTCTATGTTTAATTGATATATCTGAGTATGCTATGACCAAGGGTTATTCTAGGGCATTCGTGCCTCGGATCTCGTGTTACGTCTAGGGGCTAACCTCGGGGCGTGAAAGAAACCAAATGAATCCACAAATGGATGACTCTATATGATTAATCAAGCAAAGAATTTAACAAGCAATCAAGAGAATCCACTCCTAATCACTCAACTAACTATTAGGAATCCACCCAATAGACTATTAGGAATCCACCCAATAGATTTGTACACTAGATTAACAAATTGGGAAATCCACCCAAAAAGTACAAGCTATTTAGCAACTACAAGCTTTCAAAGCAATCTTCAATATTCATCAAATCTGAGAAATTTAAATGACTAAGGCTTACATTTATAGTGTTTGCCTTGTACAATTAAAAGCCCAAAAATGGCCTTGAAAGACTTCAAACTCGTCCCATGACATGTCATGTGCGAAATGGGGTGCTAAACGCACCGGGCAAAGTGTTGGTCGCACCCTGGCCGCACCTCATGTGCGAACTGAGGTGTTGGTCGCACCAGCCATTATGTTTGTCGCACCCTTATCGCACCTCGAGACAGATTCACTGGCAGCCTCTTCTTCATTCCATGCAATCATCCACAAGTTGTAGATCCTTGATTGACGCTCCTCAATGGTCTCCAAAGCCTCTTTCTTCATGAATAAAGCTCGTAAATCTTGGAATTCTTAAGCTTTTCTCTATGTAAATGGCCTTGTAGGGGTTTTGCCGGGTGATATCGTATCACATAGTGAAGTGGGATTTGCCAGAGGGGGGATGGATTAAATGTAATATAGATGGGGCTAGCAAAGGAAACCCTTGTCAGAGTTCCTATGGTTTTTGTGTAAGAAATAGTAAAGGAGATCTTCTATATGCAGAGGCACAAAACCTAGGAATAACTACTAAAATGGAGGCACAACTGATGGCAATTTGGAAGGCACTACAGTATTGTATTAGGCAAGGATTTCACCAAGTTCACCTTGAGACTGATTCCTTGAGTCTCAAGAAGATGATAAAAGGGGAATAAAGAATACCCTGGGAACTAATAGAAAGGATGGTGGATATAAGGAGGATGCTGGGATAGATAAACATCCTAATCAGTCACACATTCAGAGAGGCTAATCAGCTAGCGGACTAGATCACAAATACAACAATACATTATGAAGGAATGCAGCAATTTCACAGCTTTAATCAACTACCAAGCATGGGAAGGAAAATACTGAACATGGATAAAAGTCAGATTCCAACCATCAGAATCAGAACAAGGAGAATCAACAAGGACAACAACAGCTAAAATGGCAGGAAAACAAATAAAAGCCACAGAGTCTCACAGTTATTATATTTACAAATCAGTTTGTGGCCATTTCATGGGCTAAATAACTGCGAGAATACTAACTAGCCTAAGCTATGTCAGCTAATAAAAAGTAATACATTCACCAGCAAAAAGCGAGAGTACACGAATCAAATCTGCAAGTCATAATTTGCAGCCAGCTAAGAGTTCGAGAAAAAAAAGATCGGGAGCAACTTGTTTTTCTCCACTACTGCTTCAACTGAGGAAAAGAAGAGAACAGTACATAGATTAGGAGAAGCTAAGGAAATAGAAATAAATGACATCTTACAAAGAACTGCAAAGCTGGACTGCAGGGTTCAAACTCCTATCGAGTTTCACACAAACTCATGGAATTCCACCAGACGGCACTCCTGAAATGGACATGGAGTAAACAAGGGCATATGTCAATGAGTAGTAGAAAAGGAAATTAAGAGGAAGGAACCATACCTTTGAAAGCTGAGCAACAAGCATCAGCTCCTCCGACGAGAAAGTAGATTTATCACTCACAAAAGGAGGCGGCGGAGACCAGCGTTTGCAATGGACAAGGGAGTCATCCTCATCAGCGGCGAGAAAGCGAAACAGTAGAGGAGAAGACTAAGGAGTGGATTAGGAAACCCTATCTTTTAGGGTCTTGTTCTATTCCACCTGAATCCGGTCACTTTTAGGCCGGATCAGGTTGTAAATACTCCCTCCATCCATCTCTACTTGTCCACTATACTAAAAATAGATGTCCAACAATACTTGTCTAATTTATGAAATCAAGAGATAATTTACACTTAATTCTTAATTTACCCTTATCATTAATTATAGTCATTTTCCTATTACATTATTCAAGACATTATTTATTATATTCAAAGGGTGATATGATAATATTACCCTTCTATTTATAGTTTCTTAAGAAGTGTGTAAAGTCAATAGTGGACAAGTAAAGTTGGACGGAAGGAGTATTCTTTTGCTGTTTATTTATTTTTTGAGCTCATTTTGAGCCCATATAGACCTTCCAATTACCAATAAAAGGATCCTCGTCCATAATTTGCTTTAAAAAAAAGTATTTGTCTTATTGTATTTCAATTCTTTGCCTTTAATTTCTAGTTTAATTTTTTTTTTCTTGTTTTGATAATTAAAAGAAGGACTAATTACAACACATGGCCACTCGGCTTTTTCTTTACCATAAATTTGGCAGTATTTTACTTACCAAAAAATTGACACTTCTTATTCTTCTTCTATTTTATTTATCAAAAAATCGGCACTTCTTCTTCTTCTTCTCCGAGGAGATCTGAGCCTCGTACCTATTCTCTCGTTGTTGTTGTGGGTTTCGCCGGAGTTCGGCGTTGTGAAATTTTGGGCGTTGGTTTCTGACGGAGTGATAATGGTGGTCGGAGAGAAAAGAAATTTTCATTAATACTCAACAATTGACTATCCTTTCATCAACGGATTTATATAACAAATCTCTGATTCTTACAACTACCCTATTTCTGCACTAGCCAACATGATTTCTCTTCAATACCAAAATGAATTTAATAATAATTTTTTATATTGAGGGTTTGTAGCTTAGGAGCTCTGGGTGGTTGTTGGAGGCAACAATGGTGTTTCCATTGGTGGTCTTTATCGGAGAAGAAGGAAGGGGTGCACTGATTTATTGTTGGTTGCTAGGTTGCGTCGAAATTGAATGGAGGTGATCGAATTCCGACGGGATGGTGGCCGGAGCTGGTTTCGTTCAGTGGTATTTGTGGGTGCTTTTGGTTGACTGAGATCGGTGAATGTTCGTCCCATATAAGTGAAATTTGATTGAACCTCCATTTCCATTTCCGGAGAAAATTTCTTCGAGTTTCAAAGCTTGTTGTAGTTACCGAAAAATTGAGAAATGATAATTGAAACCACGATGTTTTGGTAGATGGAGTTGTTTTGGGGCTTTGAGAAAAATTTGAAGAAAGGGGAAGAAGATATAAGAGATGGGGAAGAAGAGAAGAGTACACCTGGATTGAAGGCCTAGGAGAAAGGGAGGACACGTGGGTGAAATGAAGCAAGACGTTGAGGTTCCAAGTTGAGACGACCCATAGAGATACCAAGAGTGTGTATACTTTTTTGTATGTGCTAGTGTTTGTTTAAGAAAATGGATATCGATATATTACGTATACATTTATTTAATATCTATACACGTTTAAATACCATTTATACAATATCGATACATGTTTATACACTATTTATACAATATCTTTTGATATTTACGAAAAAGAGATCGATACACTTGTACACACTATTTATACAACATCGATATACATTTTTACACCATTTATATAATATCGATACACGTTTGTGCACTATATATATAATATTAATACACGTTTATACATCATTTATACAATTTTGATACATTACATAACTTTTATACAATGTCGATACATGTTTATACACTATTTATACAATTTTGATACATTACATAACTTTTATACACCAGCGATACATTACATATACATGCGGCTATTTTTTTGTAAATTTTTTTTTCTGGCTAGTTCATTTTGGACTATTTTTTTTGTAAAGAAAACTTGGCTATATTTTTTGTAAACTAATTACTTTATTGTACACATTTGAAATTGATCTACTTCATGTTAAAAATAATTTGTTTATGAGTCATTTAATTATTTATCATTGTTTAACTCAATTATTACTAAGATATATACTAAATCTTTAAAAAAAATTAACAAAAGAATATCCAAAGAAATTTTATTATATTCATTTAAAATAGCTGATCCTTAACGGATACAATCTTTTAGAAAGCTACACATATAACTTACATTCAGGATGCAGCAGATCGATCCGCTCATAAAATCAAACAATAAAATAAAAATAAAAAAAGAAAGAGAAATGAGACTTATTTAAATCAAATTTCTATTTCATATATCTTATTTTACTTTTAGGAGAAGTGGGATCACACACAGAGTTATACTAGATTGATTTAATTTGGTTTCAATATGTAAAAAAAACCAACTTAATTGATTTGATTTCCTTTTAAAGAAAACCCGACTCAAATCAAACCATGAACGTCCTAAATATTACATTATCACCAATAAACCTGTAGCCAAAGGCTTGATTAGATGAAACTATTAAGTAATTTTGCCCGCCTTGGCATTATAGCCAGTCTTACATTCATATGCTACGACAGCAGATTCTCAGGAAGCTCCGCAAAGTTGAGACTCCAGAGCGTTAGTCATACAGGAATTGAATTACACACTCAGATCGAAGCAATTCTATTTTATTTTAGTTTTACTTCAGAGGAGAGGGATGTCAGATTTTCCCCTAAAACCGAGCACCTAAGATAAACATGTATTTGTCACATTCTTCTGTAAATAGTAGTACACTAGAACAAGAAGATTTACATTTTTACTGCTTAGAGGTGAAAGTTGTCTCACGCTGACAATGAATGGCCAAATATTTGATATAAAAAGTAAATCACGTCTTTCAATTAAATAAAGATTTTTAAAAAAAAAAAAGAAAGTCAAGATGTTGATCATGTATAGTCAATTTGTACGGTCAGGTCCTGTATTCCTAAGTCATGGTATAGGTCATGCACATATTGCAAAATAGGCCGATCGTCAACTCCCTCCTTTACCTGTTCAATAATTAACCATAAAAGAGGGTGAGCTTTGGGAAGGCATAAAGTATAGAAGCAATGCGTATCTTAGAAATTAGCATAAAGCAAGCAATGTGTATCTTATTGACTTCATAATAGGAGTGCGTGCAGGTTGGATGTGACACACAATAAAGTCTGGTGATCACCTGCAATGAAATTGATCCAATAACATGACCAGGCACCAGTTCCCACAAACGAGGTTGAGATACTTCTGAAACGTCTTCACGGGATGAAACCTAAGCACACATGAAACTAAAATATCAGAGATGCACAGTTACGAAATGATGTCTTGTAGAAGATAATGGAATCATTGTGTCCTCAGCCAAGACCCTAAAGCCATTATTGTTTCTTTTAGAAAAAAATATAATGGTAACATTTCATTAAAAATATCAACTCAAGAAAAACAGAATACAATTGTAACACCCCGTACTTTCGAAGTAACGAATTTGATAAGTTGAAGGTTGATGAGTCGTATTCGAGTACTTTACGTCGTGAGTTCATAGAATATCGAAAAGGAAATCAAGTGCGCGACGTCAGGGCGAGACGTGCAACTGCCACGCGAGAGGACAGGGCCTTGCGAGCGAGGTGCAGGCCCTCGCGTTGAGCTTCGCTCCACGAGGTGTCCTGGGGCGGTGGCACCTAAAGCCATTATTGTTTCTTTTAAAAAAATATATATAATGGTAACATTTCATTAAAAATATCAGCACAAGAAAAACAGAATACAATTGTAACACCCCGTACTTTCAAAGTAACGAATTTGATAAGTTGAAGGTTGACGAGTCATATTCGAGTACTTTATGTCGTGAGTTCATAGAATAAATCGAGCGTGCGACATCGGGGCGAGAGGTGAAACTGCCACGCGAGAGGACAGGGCCTTGCGAGCGAGGTGCAGGCCCTCGCGTTGAGCTTCGGTCCGCGAGGTGTCCTAAGGCGGTGGCTGATATATATTTGTGTTCCGTACGATTTTGCTTCATTTTCAGCATATGTCTAGAGAGCAAAACAGAGAGCTCCTCCCTAGAAATTCATCCTTTATTGATGGATCATCATCCCCAACCATAATCCTTCCCTATATTGCGTTGTTGGTCGAAGAATCTATGTTCCCTTCGACGAGTAGCTTTCGGAAGTGTCGAGGAGCGATGAAATCAGTGTGTTGGTGGTGGTGTGGCATTGCTACGAGTTGATAAATGAGGTAAGAGTCATTTATGTTCAATTTCTTAATAAGGTTGGAGTTCTGAACCTCTAGCTACAAAGTAAGCTAAATTTAATTGCCGACTAGTTGTAGTATTTTTGGGTTGATGTCGGAATTGTGATTCCTTAATTGTAGTTGGCGTAAGAGCATGGCCAGACCTTCGTAGAGCTTTGGAAGGGCGCGAGTGAAGTATGTAATGGCTATCCTTTATCAGTTTTGGCACGAATCCTTTGTCGTATCGACATGTATCGGAAAGAGCTTAAGAGAAGCATTTATCGTGTTTCTTTTATTCTTGGTGGCCGTCGAGTTAGAATACTCCTTGTTGACGATGTCTTGTAGAGCTTGAGTTTCGATTGTGTATAAACCTTCGAAATCCAATCAACTGAAGCAATCCATAAAGAGAGGCATCGAGAGATTAATCGAGAGAAGTTATGTCGAGAGGAGAATTGAGTTTCTATTATGGCATGCCGAAGTACTCTATTCTGGGTGAATGACGGATTTAGTATATCCTTTTCTTAATGAAGCTACTACTTGATATCGAGTCTTTTCTTGTGTATAAATTCTTGAAGTTAATCAAAAGAGTTATATCGAGAAAGATGTGAAGTCCTTATTCATAATCGAGCTTCTCAGTAATCAAAGAATAATATTGAGATTGATGACAGGTCAAGTCCTTATTCCTGCTTGAGTCCTTGTTGCTTGAGTCTGAAAAATAGTGGGAAGAGTCGTACCGTACCGAGAAGATGTTGAACCCCTATTCTTAGTTGAGTCTTGAAGTGATTAAAAGATTAGACCAAGGGAAATGTTTAAGTCTCTACTCCTGCTTAAGTCTAAAAGGTTAAGACGAGAAAGTATATTGAAAGTTGACGAGTCTCCATTTATGACCGTTCTTGAGTCTATTCATAGAAGTCGAGTCGAGAGTGTAACATTCATAGATGAGAAGAGTCATTGAGTCATTCCTATTTTGACTTCTGCATATAGAAAGATGTGAGCATATGCATTCCACTCGGCCATAATCGGTTGGACGAGGGCCCTATATGTGGCCATATATATGTGCACACAGAGAGGGTTCTATCCGGCCATATATCAGAGCATATGTTCCACCGAGATATAATCGGTTGGATGAAGGCCCTATATGCGGCCATATACATATGGAGGGATGTATCTGGCCATTTATACATAGAGGGCCCTATATGCGGGTATATATACACAGAGGGCTACGTTCAACCATATACATATAGAGAGTTGTATTCCGCCATACATCTGAGCATTGCATTACACATCTTTATATGAGACCTTTTATGGTTCTTGAGTTATAGTATGTTCTCCCGATGTGGCATTCAGGTTTCAGGTTGACTCTTATACCCGTCTTTTGTTGCACCTGAGTATATGTTTATTCATGCCTTACATACCAGTATATTCGTACTAACGCCCCATTGCCGAGGGCACTGCATTTCGTGCTGCAGGTTCGGGTAGAGGCCCAGATAGACCTCCTTAGTAGGAGTTACTGAGTTCAACATTTGGGTTGGTAAGCTCCATTCTTCCTGGAGCTATCGTGTTAGAGATTTTGAGTTATGTCTTGCATCCATATAGTTGGGACCCTGTCCCAGCCATGAGATATCTAAAATACTCCTAGACGCTTGTAGACTAAAATTTAAAAAAGACCTAAAGTATGTGTCGGTATGTTGAGTATGGCCTTGTCGGCCTTGATGTTTAGTTGTTGACTCTGATGATGGCCTTGCCAACCTGGTTATGTATCGGATGATCCTGATGTCGGCCTTGTGGCTAGTTGAGTATCTCTGAATTCGGCCTTATTGGCCTTGTCCTTAAGTTTATACACATGTTGTTGAGTTGTTATCTTCACCGTGTAATACATCTAGAGGCCTCGTCAGCCTCAGACGTTCAACAAGTTCGAGAGATATACGCTATGTTTAGTACGCTCAGCTTTACGGGGGTTCGAATGTCGGTCGCGCCTCCCCAGGTTTGGAGCGTGACAAGTGACAACAATCTAGAAGAATTATAAAAATCCCCCTAACGAACAAAAACTTACAGGGATTCTATGACTTGGAGTAAGGATTCACTATCATTTACCAGATATCCAATACTCAAAAAAAAAAAAAGACAAACTTATATACACTTCAATTTTATTGTCTGTTTTTTTTTTTTTGATAATTGGTAACATTGTCTTCTTCAGCTCAAGGACATGCTGGAAACCTTTAGATAATCAAAATAGAACAAAAAAGGGGTAATACTTACAAGGATCCTAAGAATTCTAAAAGTTGGTTTGAACTCTCTAATCCCATCTCTTTACACCAAAAAATTAGAGATACAATGCAATTCCATTTAACCTTGTGAATGGAATTGGATATATCTTCAAAATTCCTACTATTCCTCTCCTTCCACACTGTCCACCATATGCAATGTGGAATTAAATTCCACCAGATCTTCTGTCTCTTGCTACCTCCTCTCCTGATCCAACAGCTCATTAAGTCAGCTGTATGTTTTGGCATAGTCCATTTTACTTCTGAAAGGTTGAGAAACATGGACCATATTTGGGCCGTGAAAGGGCAATGTAAAAATAGGTGACTATTAGTTTCCACTGTCTTCCCACATAAAGAGCACCAGGGAAGTATGATCTTTCCTTTCCTCCTCAAAACTTCATGTGTCAAACATGCCTTTCTCATAACCAACCATGTGAAACACTTAACTTTTGTTGGTGCTGAGTTCCTCCAGATCTTTTTCCATAGGCTCTGATATCGGTTGCTTTGTAGGTTGCATTCCTTCTTGTATGCCCTGCCCACTGTGAAGATCCCATCCTCTGACACCATCTTACTGCATCATTGGCATTGTTGGTGCCTGCAAAATCCCCCACTTCCTCCAGCAATTTGGCTACTCTCTCTATTTCCCAGTCATTTAGTAGCCTTCTGAAATATAGGTTCCAACCTTGATTTGTCCAACAGTCACTAATCATTCCCTCAGAGTTGGTACACAATATAAATAGATCAGGAAACAAGTCCTTCAGGGGGGTTTGTTTGATCCAGACATCCCACCAGAATCTAGTTCTCCTTCCATCCCCCCACTTTGATGTGTAAATTTGATTCTAGCTTGGGCCATAGGTTTCGAATGGCTCTCCAAACCCCTACTCCATAAGCATCCGTGCTTGCCTTACTACACCAGAATCCATCCTCCCCATATTTACATTTAATCAAGTCTTTCCACAAAGCTTGCCTCTCCTCAGTATATCTCCACAACCATTTCATCAAAAGGCTGTTGTTATGCTTCTTCAAATCTCTGATGCCTAGTCCACCTCTATCTTTTCTATTCAAAACCGTCTCCCACTTGACCAGATTGTATCCTTTGATCTCTTTGCAACCATGCCAAAGAAAATCTCTCCTAAGTTTGTCTAATTTCTTAGCCACCTTTGAAGGTAGAGGGAAAAGAGACATAACATATGTTGGGAGAGAGTCTAGGACAGAGTTGATAAGGATGTGTCTACCACCACGGGAAATGTATTGTGCCTTCCATCTGGCAAGTCTCTTTTCAGTCTTCTCCACTATGCTGTCCCATATCTCCAAATCTTTGTGTTTATTGCCTAGAGGCATACCTAAATAGGTTGTGGGCAAGTTCTCCACTTTGCAACCAAAATGTCAGCTAGCCTCTGGATGTTTGCCACCTCTCTGATGGGATATACACTACTATTTCCCCTATTAACTTTCAGACCTGCAGAAGCTTCAAAAAACAACAAAATTAGTTTGATGAACCTTAGTTGCTCCTCCTGAGGCTCACAAAAGATCACAGTGTCATCTGCATATAGTAGATGACATATCTCTTTAAAATCACCATTGTTTCTATTAATCTGGAAACCTCTGATCCACCTATTTTGGGTAGCAATCCTCATCAAGCTGTCGAATCCCTCCATTACCAGGATAAATAGAAAAGGTGATAGAGGATCACCCTGCTTGAAGAAAAGAATCCAACAGGTTTTCCATTTACAAGAATGGAGAATCTCACGGTGCTTATGCAGAATTTTATCCATCCCACCCATCTTTCTCCAAAACCCATTTGTCTCAAGGTATTCACCAGGAACTCCAATTAACATGGTCATAAGCCTTTTTAATGTCCAGCTTGCACATTACCCCTGGGGTGTTTCCTTTCAACCTGGAGTCAACACACTCACTTGCAATAAGAGCAGCATCCATTATTTGTCTTCCTTTAATAAAGGCCATCTGATTCTTGTTGACCAACTTGTCAATCACATTTCTCAACCTTTCAGCTAGTATCTTTGCTATCACTTTGTATATGCCTGTGATCAGACTTATAGGTCTGAAGTCCTTCAATTCAGAAGCACCCGCTTTCTTTGGGATAAGAGCCACAAAAGTTGCATTGAAGCTTCTCTCGGTCCTCTGATTATTATAGAACTCTTGTATCACACCTTTGATATCTTCTTTCATCACTTCCCAGAATACGAGATAAAAGGACATGGGAAAGCCATCGAGCCCAGGGGCTTTCTCCATAGAACAAAGTTTAACGCATTGTAGAATCTCTTCCTCCTCATCCTCATTAATATAGGTAACCCCCTGCAATTGTAATTCTTGCCTCCAGACTTCTGTCTCCTTGTATAAATTTTGATAGAAACTCTTGATGGCCTCCTTGATGTCAACAGGATCAGTGATATTGCTTCCCTCCACCTTCAAGGAGTCTATGGTGTTGTACCTTTTGTGAGATGTTGCTATTCTATGAAAGAACTTAGTGTTCTTGTCCCCTTGTTTTAAGCATTGTATTCTGGATCTTTGTCTCCACCCTATCTCTTCATTTTTGACAACTTCTTCGTAAGACATTGCCAAATTTGTTTTTTGCAATAATTCATCATTTGTAAGTAGTCTTTGCTCTTGAAGGATCTCCCATTTGGACAACTGGTCAAGGATCTCTTCCTTTTGTTGTTTCCAGTTGCTCCTATTATTCTTGCTCCATTCCTTCAACTTCCTTTTTAGAAGTTTCAACTTTTCAGCTAAAATAAACCCTGCTGTACCAGTGACTACAAATGATGACCACCAAAAACTCACTATCTCCTTGAAGCCTTCAACCCCCATCCACCAATTTTCAAATTTGAAGTAGGATTTCTTGAAGTTCATGTCTCCACAAGTCAGTAGAACTGGGTTATGGTCAGATACCAACTTTGGTAGAGTTGATTGTTTAATGAAGGGGAAAAGTTCCTCCCATTGAAAGGAATACATAACTCTTTCAATCCTTGATGCAGTTGTATGGTTCTCTCCTCTTCTCCAAGTGAAAGACCCTCCAAATAAAGGAAGGTCTATGAGCTCCATCTCCTCAAAACAATCAGAGAATTCTGCCATAGCCCCATTGATTGATGAACAATTTGTTCTTTCTGATGGATATCTGATAACATTAAAGTCACCACATACTACCCACGGCCCTTCACAGAGACTTCTCATAGCTCTCAATCACACCAGAGATCCCTCCCTCTCCATTCTTTTGCACTTAACATAGACAGCCGTCAGATACCATGTTAAATCCTGGTTCTGACCTGTTAATTTGCACGTAATGCATTGCTCATCTCTACTAACTCCCCTTCCCAGACCCTTTTGTCCCATAGTATTAGGATCCCTCCACTACTCCCCACTGCCTCCAAATGCAATTCCCTCGCCCATCTATTGTTCCAAATAGTTTGCAGCACATTACTAACATTTCCCTCCAGCTTAGTTTCCACTAAAACATAAATATCTGCCCCCCATTGACTAAGTAGATTTCTGACTAATCCCTTTTTCCTTCCATCATTTAGACCCCTTACATTCCATGACACTAAGTTCACCTTCATTGTTCCACAATAGTTAGGCTTCTCCCTCTGATTCTTGGCTCACCATCCTTAAAATTCATGTTGAAAATTAAATTCCTAAATTCCTTTGGGACATTGTTGTTGTTACTGCTTGATGGACTATCCTCTGATTTCTGATTCTCCCTTGGCTTGTTCTGCTCTAATTTCATGATTAAAGAATAAAATTCTTTTTCGTACCCCTTGGTAGAGACTCCAAACAAACGGCTAAGTTTGATTAGATTGAGACGAAACCTTAGCGTTGCTTGTGATTCAATACAGTCCTCTACAATGCTGTCATCCATCGCTAATGGTTTAGGGTCCTCATACTCCACCATTTGTTCTCCGAAGATCTCCATAACGCCTTCCTCCCCCTCACTGCTGATTCCCTCGATGCTATCTAGTTCGCTTGAAACTATTTCACATCTTTCTGTACTTGCCTTGATCTGCATATTATCAACGGGAAGGCTCTGAAAGTTCTTGGGAATTACTACCATTCGCATGCAGAATTCTATGTCCCCATCGATACTGGAATGTTCAAAGATTTTTTCTGAGTTGCCCAACTCTCTTAGAATGGATTTTGTAAAGGGTTCTGTGAATCCATTGAACTTCTTAGTTAAAGCCATCTGGTCTGTTGGTTTCTGAAAAAGGATCTGGGCCTCCTTTGAGGATGCTCTTCTGGTCCAATGAACTCAATAAATGGTTTTGTTGTGGGCTTTGTTCTGGGAATAGGCCCAAAGGGAATTTCTGGTTGGTCCATGTCTGGGAGCAAAGTGGAATTTAAAGGAGTTGGGTCAGGGCCCACATACTTTTTTTAAATTCAAACATTCAGCATTGCTACAAGCCCCCTGCTCTAACACTGACACCACCTGTTGCGTGTCAGGCCCCACAAAATCTTTTGAATAAAGACCTGCAACCTCTTTACCCTTTTCATGAAAAGTCTTCTCATACTTTCCACAGCCTAGAACTGCTTCTGTCTCTCCTTCACCAGCTATAGTCACCGGTTTAGGGTTAGTAACTATCTCCTTTTCCTTGAACATCGCCGGCGACTCTACCCATATTTGCAAAGAGAAGATTAGATTCCCATCATCGACGTCAATGGACAGCGGTATTGTCTCCCTCGGACCCTTAACCCTAATACGAGCCCATCGCAGGTGGTTCTTAAGTTCTGTTTCTTCTTCATTTTCCAACCAGCCTCCACATTTATCACCTATCTCTTTCATGACTCTCGTGGACCAGAGGTGTAGAGGAAGACCATGTACTCTGATCCAGAACCAATCAAACTTGGTTTGGATCGGAAAGGAACCCTTTGTCGGAGACCACCATTCGAGTGTTAAGATGACCCCCTGTCTCCTCCAGTCGCCCATAAGAATGTGTTCAGCTGCTTTCCTCGATTGGAACTCGAAGAGAAACTGAAAACCATTCATGTCATACACTTGAATATTCTGAGTCCCTTTCCAGGTATGCTGAGCCCATCTTCTCACATCATTGCGAGTCGGAACTTCATCCCCACCGTTGAATCGACCAACTAGACATCTGCGCAGAAGATCTTTATCACCCTCTTGAGTTTTCACAGAAAGCTGGTTCTTCACAACTGCAACCTCAGCTTCCTTTGAAGTCCACTTGCTCTTATGAAGAGCATCTTTTAACTGCCCTTCTCCTTTAATAGTTGTTTTGTTGTACCTCCATTTGTAATAAATGCACCAGGAGTGCTAGTTTGCACTGTAATAAATTCCTCAATCTTTGTAGCCACCGACCCCCATCCCTCATTAAAAGAACTTTCTGGAATGATGATCACAACTCTGTTGTGTCCCTTAACTGTAATAACGGAAAGGAACCTCCCATACTTGTTGAACTTTTGAGAACAATAAATATAAGTGGAGAGATCTCTGCATCTCCATGATTTAAAGTTCTTCCCCCTGTTTTCTGATGCATCTATCATTCTTCTGCATCGCCAGAGTAAGGCTCCTTTACTCAGAGTTAACCTTCTAAAAGAATTTATGGCATTCTCCACCCAATCGAACCAAAGTGCTGAATCTGATGAATACATAGAGAGGTCATAAGATTTCCCCCCAGATCTAAAATAAAGTCTGTTATCCATTGAAAGAGGGTAACTGGAGCGGTGCAAAAGATTTAAAAAAGGTAGGAAGAGTGAACTCCGGTGATCGAATATCGCCGGAAAAGGGTAATAGAGGCCCAGAAGGGACCTCTAAGAAAGGAGCCTAGGGATATGTGCCTGGGAGAGAAAAACTTCTTTGTATTCTCAAAACACCCGGAGTTTCTTTCCTTCCAGACTGTCCACCAAATACATGTTGGGATGGTGTGCCACCATTTCTTCTGATTAACACCACCTCCAATAGCTCAAGAGATCTATTGTCTTCTCTGGCATGCACCAATTCATTTTAACCATGCTCGGGAACATATGCCATAATTGAGATGTAACAACACAATGTAGAAACAGATGAGAGTTGTCTTCAGCTTCCCTTTAACATAGATAACATCCAGAACTAGCTCATGACCCCTCCTTAGATTCTGTTGAGTCAAACAAGCTTGTCTGGCCACTAACTACACAAAGAAAAGCACCTTAGAAGGCGCATTTACTTTCCAAATTTGTTTCCAAGGCCATTCCCTATCATCTTGGCAATTTCCCATTATAAGATTTTAGGCTGATTTTACAGAAAAAAATCCTGGAGATTGATCCTTTCTATGCCAAAGAATCTTCACAATTTGTGGGGTCTTGCAGCTGCTCCAGTTGATTTGTCAACTCAGAACCTCTGCCCACTTCCCAATCATTTAACCATCTTCTGAAATCAAATTCCAACCTTGATGTCCTCTTATATCTTCCACCGTAACTTCGGGATTTGTTGCCAGCAAACATAGACCAGGATAGTGGTCTTTTAACCAATGTCATCCTGTTATCATCCCAAAAGGCAGACATGTTACTGTTCCTAGTTTGACTTTTGTGTCAGTGAAAAAACTGGACCGTAATGCAGTGATTGACCTCCAATTGCTTACCCTGTATGAAGATTTCACCTTCATTGTACACCAGTGGATCCTTGTCCGTACTTGGCAATAATTACCTTCCTCCATAGAACTTCTTGTTCATTATTGTATCTTCCATAACCACTTAAATAAGAGACTTCTATTATTTTGTCTGAAACTTCTGATGTGTGCTTTGCTTAAGATGATTGTCTTCCAATTCAGCAAGTGAAGAGCTTCTGTGTTTTTGTTTTTTTTTTTTTTGACAAATAAAGTTTCTTCTGAGGGTATCCAGCCTCTTTTTCACCTTAGTTGGTAGAGGAAATAGGGACATCACATAAGTTGGAAGATAATCCAAGACATTGTTTACTAAGACCACTCTGCCTCCACGCGAAAGGTAGTGTCTTTCATTAAGTCAATCTCTCACAACACATCTTCCAATCACCCCATCGCATATCTCCAAAGCTTTGTTTTTTAGTTGGCAGATTACCAATATCACACGCCAAAGGACCTGCCAACCTATACAATTGAGGCACCACAGTGATAGAAAAGACATGGCTTTTTCTCCAATGGACATGAAGACCTGACACTGCTTCAGAAACAGTGGGATCAGTCTGATATGTCTCAGTTGCTCAACTTCAGCAATACACAGATAATAGAGTCATGCATATAGTGGATGAGAAACATCCATCCCACATCCAACTTTGTTGGATGCCATAAAACCCATAATCCATCCATTTGCCTTTTGCCTCTTAATCATGTTATGTAGTCCTTCCATTGCTAGGATAAACAAAAAAGAAGAGAGGGCATCTCCCAGCCTTAGTCCTCTCCTTGAAGAAAAGAATCCTTCAGGTGAGTCATTTATCAACACTGAAAACCTTACAAAACTGATGCAGAACATTACCCATTTCAGCCACTTACTCCCAATCCCCATTAGACCATTGTTAAAACCAGTAATCCTGCTAATCCCCCCCCCCCAACCCCACACAACAACCAAAACTCAAAATGTCTCTTCTTTTTTTTTCAAGAGAGCTCACATCCAATAAGATTCATTCGCAAGACAATATTGCCTAACAATGTCAATTTTCTGATTATATTCAAAAAGTTCCCCTTTCATTCCAAGGCATAATAGCCACCATACCAAAGCCTTACAAGTCATACATCGTCTCCAACATTGTTAGCTAATATCACAAAGAAAGAAGTACATGTCGGGCGAAAAAACAGCAAGTTGTCCATCTTCACTGGTGTTGCCAAAGCCTCTGGACCACACTTAAGCCCTTTAGAGCATGCACCAAGGCACTTAGGCGTGTACTTATTAGCCAGCTCTATCTTGAAAAGAGCAGTATTAACCAATAAATATAGTACCTAGTTAATTTTTCCATCCTTTTGTCCACAATTATTTGGGTTTATAGTAACTCTTTTTAAAGTAAATACATATTTCCTTTATTGTTTCTTTGTTTGCATCTTTCTCCATTGAAGCCCGCGCTTGATTTGTGTTTTTCACTTAAAACCCCAACATACTTTAGTTTTTTCCCCTTTTCTGCTGAGAACACTGAACTTCACAACCAACACAAAAACCAGTCACCTCAAACATCAGATGATTACAACCCGCCTGGTTCTCTATACAATCAATAACCCTACCTTAATATGGGGAGCTTACATGTTTGGCACAATTTTCATATTGAATTGAAATGGTTTGTGCATCAAATACAACATTAATAATTTACAACAACAAAAAAATCAATAGTGATACTACATAAATTACCTGCCTCCAGCATTTGCTCAACGCTGAAGATGGGATCCTTGGTGGTGCCATTTGGAGCAAGATGCCACCAGTAGCTCTAAAAAGTGGCATGATGAGGAAAAAGACTGTGGCAGAAACTAATCCCAAACATAAGACTTCAGCATTCTTCACCCTGAAGCCCAAAAAAAAATAGAAAAACACTAAGAGGTCAGCCAGTAAACAACTTTGCTTCTTTATCGAGGCCAGGCCAAGAATGTCAATAAAAACATGAATTGTCATAAAGCAAAGAAAATTTTTACCCAAGTGTTAACAACCAGGAAGCCAGGATGAGACCTGCACTGATAAATAAAAAGGTAGAACCGCATAAGATCTAAGAACCCAGGAGAAACAGTTAGATAGTGAGAAGCAAAACAGCTGATAAGATAGCATCTGAATAAGGATCAAGTTGATGTAACGAGCTAAACCAAAGTAATCACTTACCTGCGAATGGAATCAGCTAGCACATGCAAGCAAACAGAGTGATAATTCATATCTTCAGCTTTCCTATAGACTGCAAACAAAATAGCATATCAGGAATCTTCAACAAACCCCAACAGAAGTCGAGACAGTTTAAGTAGCTCAACTAGCAAAGGCTTCTTAAATCTTAAAATATAAAATTGAATTAAGCGATATCAGTAGACACATTGCGGAACATGAAAGATGCAAACCAATTTCGTATTTAACCACAGTAGATTCTGCTCAACCTTGAGCCACTAGCGATTCTTTTCGTCTACTGGTGGCAGAGCTACCTCTACCTGTGCCGGTGAGAGGTAGCAGGTATCCCCGTCTATTATTAAAAGTGCATTCAAGTACGAACACCACCGTTGTCAAAAAACATGGGCAAATTGAAATGAGTAAATTTTGAAATTTCTCCCAATATGCTTGCTCAACGGATTATCACATTATTGTTAATCATACACTACTATTATCATTTTTGGAATTTTATAATTAAGATATTTCAGATAATAATGAAGTGTGCAACTGTTGAAAGAAAAAAACTCAACCATAAGTTAAGACCTAGTAAAAATCAAATAAAAAAAGAGATCTTAGACGCCTATTTTCTTCCTCCTCCAAATTAACAAACCTAAAATAGGTAATGAAGGCTTCAACTATGATTTCTTATATCTCTCCTGAATATTGCTTCATGGACTTCCCTAAATCTATGTAATGGGCCATTAACTACATCAGGCAGTAAAGACTGAGGAATTTTCCATCATTCACCTTTTTCTTTTTACATTTTGATCAGTAAAAGATTTTTAATCCTTTACCCTAAGCTCGCCTGGTGAAGCTTCTGGAAATTTGTACAAGGAAAAGGGGGAAACCCTTCCCCCACAACCTGATCGCAAAAATAGGTTACCAGGAATCTTAAGTTATATATGACTAAATTATCACTCTGTTTAAATTGGAACGTACAAGAACTACTATGAAGGCGTTTGAACAATATTTGGTTGAATTGAGAAAAATGGACATTTGGTTTTCTGCAGTCTTTCATTCTGGTGTTGGTTTTCTTTTACGGCAAGTACAATTTTATATGATTTAGACATCTTTAGTCAAAAAGGATTTGAAACTTTATTTTTATGTGGTACTCCATTTAACCATGCCTTGTCTTTCTTCAGAGAATACCATCATTAAGAAGTGCTCCCTGGGTATTAACAGAGATTTCATTAGGTACTTGAAGGAGAGACCCCTAGATAACAACATACCCAGTGTAATCCCATAAGTGGGTCTGGGGAGGGTGGTGTGTACCAAACCTTACCCCGGCCTTGTGAAGGTAGGAGGTTGTTTCCAATAAGACCCTCGACTCAAGTAAAGCATGATAAAATCAAGTAGGGGAAAGGAAGATACGTTATTGATGCTGAACATAATGGAGAAGAGAACAGTAGCAACAACACATGATACAATAAATCAAAGCAGAGGAAACAAGTAATAATAAAACCGAAGGACAAGATAGTAAGGAGTCGTATGATAGGGTGTATAAGAATAATGCGGAATATGGTGTATGAGTAATGCTGGCATTTGTCAATGCTGAGATTTTTCTTATAAAGTGTTTGGTTTGGTGTATTAAAAATAACATGCATTGCATAAATTTTTTTAAAAATATTTGTTTACAAAAATACCCTCCACAAATATGGTGGAAAGGATGTGAAAAAGGTTTTGAGGGATAATTGTGTCTTTAACCATGCTAATGCATGCATTAGAACCCATTGCATTACTAATACATGAAAATCCATGGTATTAGTAATACATACCTCAATATACAATAGAGTGTATTAGTAATGCAAGCATTAGTTATACATAGGCTGAAAAAGTATACAAGACAAGGTACTAGTAATACAAAAGGCTAATGTATGCATTATTTTCTCTAATACACTCTACCAAACGACCCCTAAATGAGTAATAATAACAAATATTTCTAGGAGAAACTAGACAACGCTCGACTACCTACTAATCTTCTACCCTAATCATTGACCTCCATATGCTCTTATCTAGGGTCATTTCCTTGATAAGCTGCAAGTGTGTTATATCCTCTCAATACATCGCTGGTCTACCTCTACCCCTCTTCTCATACCCACCATAGCCAACCTCTTGCACCTCCTCACTAGGATATCTATGCATCTTCTCTTCACATGGCCGAACCATCTCAGTCTCGCCTCCCTCATCTTGTCCACCACGGGGGACACTCCCACCTTGTCCCAAATATCTTCGTTGCTAATCCATCTCTCCTAGTATGCCCACACATCCATCTCAACATCCTCATTTCTGCTACTTCCATCTTCTGGACGTGCAAGTTCTTGACCGACCAATACTCCATCCCATACAACATAGTTGGTCTGACAACCACTTTATAAAACTTACCTTTAAGGCTTGGTGACACATTCTTATCACACAATACATGAATGTAAGCCCCTACTTCACCCACTCCACTCCAATACGGTGTGTAACATCATCATCGATCTCCCCATTTCCTTGGATTATAGACCGAAGATACTTGAAACTTCCTCTCTTGGAGATTACTTCTGTATCAATCCTCACTTCCACATCTGTCTCGTGAGTTACGTCACTGAACATGTACTCCAAGTACGTTGTCTTGGTCCTACTCAACCTGAACCCTTAAGATTCCAGGGTCTGTCAACTAACCTCCAACCTATCGTAACTCCATCGTGAGTCTCATCAATCAACACTATGTCATCCGCAAACAGCATACACCATGGCACCTCTCCTTGGATATACCGTGTTAGTTCATCCATCATCAAAGCAAATAGAAACGGGCTAAGAGTTGATCCTTGGTGCAACCCCATCATGACTGGGAAGTGCTTCGAGTATCCGCCCACTATCCTCACTCAAGTCTTGACTCCATCATACATGTATACATGTCCTTAATCGTCCAAATGTAAAACCTCCAAACATCTCCACAAAACCTCCCTAGGGATTTTGTCATATGCTTCTCAAGGTCAACGAACACCATATGCAAGTCTCTCTTCATCTCCCTATACTGCTGAGAGACCCCTAGAGTGTACTAGAAATTTGGCGTCCTTGATCTTATTCTGCCAGACAACCTATAAACTTTATGTTATAAAGATAAGATCTTAAATTGAGTCCAAGTGCTGCCTTTATCCTTTAGGCATCTCTAAAGCTTGGTCAAAGGATATTGTGTTATGGCCAGAGTGAAGCAAAACTAGTTCATACCTTATCTACTCCTTGCAGTGAGTAACGACCATGCTTGACTTCCAAAAGGAAAGGAAAACTTGTGTTACATGAGCTCTCATTTGATTGGTGTATTTGTGTCCAATAGGGTATCACATGGGCATGGTTACGTGGTTTCCAAATACAACAAAAAGACGCTAAAAAGTTGAAGGTACCCATACTTTAAAGGGGTAGCATGACTAGTGTCGAACCTAGGTCATGTCTCTAACCTAACCTATTAAGCAAATAAAGATGGCATTCATAATCCAATCACAGCAGCCAAATGCATAGCAACTGGATGGGCACTTCAATAAAATAGAATAATGGTGTCAATACTTCGGACTTTCCTCTCCCTCTCTCTCTCTCATTAAGGAGGAGCGAGCAAAAGAATTAATTTTGACAGCAATGAAGAGGCTTACCAAGATTAATACGTGCATAGTTCCTGAAGAACCAAACACCGATGAGATTCACCAGCAAGTTTGTGACAGCAGAGACGATCAAGTAATGCCTACATGCAGACTTCAATCAGGCACGTTACAATAAAATTCACGACGACAATTTACAGAAACCTTCAGACAGCAGCCAAAATTCTGCCATGAAGTGCAAGGTGATGCAAGGACTGAATTTGCAGAGCAACCATTTGGCCCTTTGAACTTATAAACTAAAGGTTAACATTGAAATTATGTATGTTGCTCATATTCACTAAGAGAGTGACTTGAGTTCAAGAGTGGATATTAAAGAAATACTTCAACTGTAAATCTTTTCTTAAATTCAGCAAATATTTTCTTTTTTTAAGGCTCATTCAGAAAAATTCAATAGTAGAGAAATATAAGCTAACGAACAAAAAGGGTGACCATCTCAGGATAGCTTGTTTTTTCTAAGTTTTGAAAGATTCAGACAGCCGCAAGCCTGATGAATCAAGTAAAAAGCCTATGCCTTAAGGTAATAGATCAGTAATTGATCAAAGTTAAACAAACCACCATCCTCAATCAAACAACAATAGAACCTACTTATTTGACAAGTGTTATGATTTCACATTAAAGGGCACCTACTTATTTTCGTTAAATAACTAGATAAAACTTTACACAAAGGTCATGATCTAACAAAAGATGATAACATCAACTACATCTCGGACAACTACAATTTTTTTTGAGAACGACAACAACTATAAATTTTTCACTAACACTTTTGAGACACTTACTTGTGCTCAGACTCATCTTGTATAAAGGCATGAAGTGCTTCCACAGCCAAGGAGAATGACATGAACAATAGAAACAGCTGCCTACATAAGCAATACATGAAGAGCATGCCATGTTAGCCCAGATAAATGCAATGGAGTGAGAGCGCCCACAAGCACACAATCAGACCAAACCAAACCATCTAAAGAAGAAGCAGTACACATTTCGGAGATGACAAATGAAACTGTGCTTATGTCTCTCTCCTTAGTTATGGGTGGGTAGGTGTGACAATATAACAAATATCATAATGGTTTATTGTATACTTGATAAGGTTTTAGAAGTAAGCAAATAGATTAAACTATGAGATAGATTCCTAAAACAACTATATGTATAAACATATGTATATACGTAATGTGACGATGTGCGCACACGCGCGCACGTGTGTGTGCGTGTGTGTATATATAAACCACCTTTCATGTGGCACAATTTGATTGCTTTTTTAAAGGTACTCCAGAAAAATAACAACGGCTAGACTTTGGAACATCAAATCTTTATAAAATCTAACAAGTCTAGCACATCCTGGAAAGTAAAAACACAGTTTCCATTCTTCCAATAGTACAAATTACACTTCCCAGCATAGATTGACTTCCAGCACCCGAATAAACCTCTAAACTTCTCAGGCATCACACATTGAAAAACAAAAACATAAACAAGGTCCAAATCTGCCAGCTATAATGACAGTGCAGAAAAATTTGATCAATAGATTTGAAGAAGTTCTCACATAGATAGCATCTGCTACAAATACTAAAGCATCTCCTTCTCAACTTATCTTGAGTCAAGCATGCTTCATGAGCCACCATCCAACCAAAGCAGGCCACTTTAGTTGGTGCAAAGTGCAAAGGCCTTCCAAATTAGCTTCCAAGGCCAATTAGTTCCCAACTCGGAAACAAATTTTATTAGTTCTCTGTAGTAAGAATTCACAGTGACCACTCCATTCTTGTTAACATTCCAACATAATTCATCTTCCTTCCTCTGATTAATCTCTACTGAATGCATTTATTGAAAAAATAAGTCCACTTCTTGCATTTCTCACAATCAAAGAAGTTTCTATTAAACAGGAAGTTCCAACCAGTTTCACTGAATACACCAGAAATTAGAACATGTGTTATTTACCATACTATAGAGACAAGGAAATTGCTCCTTTAATAGTCCTAAGCCATCCCAATTTTGTTATGGATGCGTTGAAGCAATTAAATTAAGTATTTAATTATATTTTTATTAATTGTCTTTATTATTCTTGAATAGGATTTATGTCTCATAGTTTCATAAGGACTAGGTTTAGTTACAGTTATTAAGATTAGAATAGGATTATGTTTCCTACTTGCATAAGAGTTACACTTCCTGTTGCTGTAATAATACTCCTATTTAAAGGGGTTTTGGAGGAATAAATCAGTAAGTCGTAGTTAAACAAAAAACAAGAAATCAGAGTTCTCTCTTCCATTGAACTCTAAGGTTTCAGCCTCCCTTTAACGAGCTGAATTTATATATCATCCCGTGACTCGATCCTTCTCTAAAGATCCTAACAATTTGGTACCAGAGCCTAACACAATGGGCAATGATATCGATTCCAGATTCCAGGAAGAACGTGCAATTACAGAAACACTAATGGACTCTAAAATTGTTGCGATAGAACAACGCCTCGGCGAAAGAATTGTTCAAGTCATCCAAGAACAATTGTCTAGCTTGGGAATTGGCTCCACAAAACCAGCAACCCATGGAACTGAGTCGAGTAGCGCCCCGACCACAGACAAATCAACAACTCTTGCTACTAAAGGCAATACATCGCCTATTCAATTGGCCGATCAGAATCGTTCAACAAGTGGTAATTCCCATTCGACAGTACCAAGGTATACAAAGATGGATTTTCCTACTTATGACAACACCAACGACCCATTAATTTGGGCACATCGTTGTGAACAATTTTTTGAAAATCAACATACAACGGAAGTGGAAAAGGTTGGAGTGGTTCGTTTTCACATGTTGGGAAAAGCATAATTATGGTATTATCGGCTTAAACGAACAAAAGGCCCAATGAGTTGGGAAGAATTTCAGAAACATTGTTTCCAGCGATTTAGACCTCCTGAAAGTAGCAACCCGGTGGGCGAATTAGTCATACTTCGGCAAACTGGTACAACTTAAATTTATCAACGTCAGTTTCAAGAAAAGTTGGCTAGGGTTGGAATTGGATGATTCAGTTGACACTATTCTAGAAGTTTCGGATGACTGCACTGAAATTCGAGCTTGAGGACAAACTCTTTCAACATGAGGGGAGTAATGTTATGGATGCGTTAAAGCAATTAAATTAAGTAATTAAGTATATTTTTATTAGTTGTCTTTATTATTCTTGAATAGGATTTATGTCTCATAGTTTCATAAGGACTAGGTTTAGTTATAGTTATTAGATTAGAATATGATTTATGTTTCCTACTTGCATAAGAGTTACACTTCCTATTGCTGCAATAATACTCCTATTTAAAGGGGTTTTGGAGGAATAAATCAGTAAGTCGTAGTTTAACAAAAAACAAAAGATCGGAGTTCTCTCTTCCATTGAACTCTAAGGTTTCAGCCTCCCTTTAACGTGCTGAATTTTTATATCGTCCCGTGACTCGATCCTTCTCTAAGGATCCTAACACCAATTGTCTTTCCACACCCTGATTTTGCCCATTTCCAATCCCAATGTTGATATTCTTGTTGAACTCCCCTCAAAGACTAGTTGGCTGTCTCCATAGATCTACTCCACAAGGAGTTTTGACAGACGGGAGCCCAGAACCCCTCTCTCCCATATTTGATCTCCACCAGTCTTCCAGGAGCTATCTTCCCATCACTGAATCTACATAGTCATTTGCATAACAAACTTTGGTTGTAGACTTTTATATTCCTTACTCCTAAACCTCCCTCCTCCTTATGCCTTATCATTGTACTACTCCATCTGACCAAACGAAACCTCTTCTTATCTGCATTTCCTTCCACAAAAACGGTCTTCTAATATTATCAAAATTCTTCTCTACACTGAGAGAAATAGGTATCAGGGACATGATTTGTTTATATATATTATTTTTGTTGAGTTCTTTTTTATTTAGTTATTTTACTTATCTGTGCAAGGTTATTTTGATACTTTTTAACAATGTTGCTTCGCTTCTCGCTTAAGCGAAGCGGACCTTTGTCTTTTTGTGCTTCTCGCTCTCAAAAAAATGGGTGTAACTCAATAAGTTACAATCAATATGCATGTCATCTCCATGATTTTATAATATAAAGTCTTTCACAATAACAGCTCCTTTGGTGTCCTTCCACGTAAAGAGCTAAGCAATACAAGAGCTACACATTTATGCGATCCTAAAAATATAAACTGCAGCTAGCATATAAATGTGCCAAAAGACACTTTTAATAGAAGTGGAAGCAAAATGTATAAGAAAAAAATTGTGATTGTTTCATGTACTTACAGCATTGGTGAAAGCAGACAAAACCTCTAACCTTTTATACCTGAGAACAATAGCAACAACAACAAACTCGAACTTAGTAGTCATAAATGTTCAACTGAACATACTGGTTATGAGGGGTCGGAATATTAGACAATGTCAGCTTTTTCTAAATTGTGGAAGTTAGACAAACTACAGAAATATTCTTAATTGGCTTAACCTATAAATTCTGATTGCATTTCCAATTTTTCCAGAAGCTATTGAATTCACAAACTGACAAAAACAGAGAAGTATCTTTTGCCCTTTCTATTTTACTTTTTCTTTCTAATTCTTTAATGACTAAACCTAAATTGTTTTTCCTTTGATAATCTCCGAAACTCCTTTAACAAATTTACTCATTAAAATACTTCGCCCATCACGTAAGAAATGTATGTATCTACCCATTTAACAAGTGCACTGACAAGTGACAAACTTCAATCATGAACAAGTAAAAAGGATTAACAAACAGGTAAGCAAAAAAGGTTTAACCAAAAAAACAGAGTTTCCCAGGAAAATTAGAGTTTAAACCTCACCCATAAGTGTAAACACGATCAGGCTTTTCTCTAGAAGCGGCCATTGCAAACAAAGAAAATGTCAAAAGGCCACAACCAAAGGTCAAATGAAATGCGTCTGATACCAACCCTGATATTAACCAACAGTCAAATTAAATTTCAAAAGAGATACCAAGCAAGAAGTGATAAGCAGAAAAAGAAAGAAATACAGATTGATAGAATTAGGATAATCAGGTATCATTAGCTGTTTTTTGCCTTATTGTTTTCTGCCCCCCCCCCAAAAAAAACCCAAGCAGAGACACCATGAGAGGAGCAATCTCTAGTGTTGTCTATGACATTAATGCGAACACCATTGTGAAAACCATAACCTTTTTTGTCTTAAGTTTTGGATTCTGACAAGGGAGCTATTTTTTTATGACCGTGGTGTCAGGCCAGCTTTTGCGCACCTCGACTAAATCCACGGGATACGTGCCACCTCCCACCAGCAACAAGTACCAGGTAACTCTATCCACCAAGACTAGAACAGATGGGAAGAACCACCTAGTGTTTTTTTGTCTCCGTTGGGATTTGAACCTGAGACCTCACAACTCATGGTTCTTTGACCCACTTCAACATCTAAAAAAATTCAACCAAAAAAACTCTTGACAAATCCATTGTGAATATGATGACCTTTGTTATGTCTTTACTTTTGGTAAAGGGGGGGCAGCTCTGCTCCATTTTACTCCCGTATTATCAACACAGCCTTAGATAACTTTTCTTGTATAACGAAAATGAGACAACTAAGATGTGGTCTTGTAAATTTAGGAGGCCTGGATTCATTTTTAGTTTATTCTCTATGTTTGGTAAAATCTCTATGTATGATAAACTGAAAAAAAGAGCTAAAAATCTAGCGGTTAGTTACGTGAATCGGGAATGAACCTCGCCATTTTTACCCTCCAAAAGCTTTTGTACTTATCTCTATCCAGAAACCACCAGTATTACTTACCCTATTCCAAGAAACCACAAACCCAGTAGAGTTTACCATTGACAAAGCAAAAGGCTGCCAGGTTTGTCTACTTCTTTTACATTTAAATATATTTTTATTAATTGTTTAATTGAGTTAAACTTAATAACTTTTTTTATATGTAGAAAAGCAGTATGGTCTAATTAAGAGCCTGTTTGGATAGACTTATTTTAAGCTGCTTTTTTTAAGTTTGAAATCCCAGCTTTTCACTTTTAGTTTTTTCTTGTTGTTTTGGCTTAAAATTAAGTGTTCAAAAGCACTTTTTTACTTGGCACAAACACTATAAGAAAGCTTAAAAGTTATTTTGACTTAAAAAACACTTAAAATAAGACAATCTAAACGGGCTCTAAGTCAGGACACTTATTAGTGAATAGTTAAAAGAGTTTACATTATGCAACAGTCAAATTTGATTAACTTTCAAGTATTTGGACAAAATATTGAATCTATTAATTCTATTTTTAAAATTGTAATCATAGGGTGAATGTGTTTATTTATTTAGTGACTAATAATTATTTTTGTTTTTGAATTTGGTTTTATTGTTCAATATGCATTTTAATTATTTTGGTACTATACAGTACAAAGTTCTAATCTGTGTTTCTTTGATGTTCTTTTTGATGTTTGATGGATACTTTGAGAAGCATGTATGATACTGCACCCAAAAAAGTTCTACAAAATAAGACTGAGAGCATATTGATTTTGAGCCTAAACTTGGGCTTGAATTAGGCAGTGATGAGGATACAACTAACTTTTATGACGACTATGCAAGAAGAATTGGTTTTAGTACTCATGAAGAGTACATCAATAGGAATAAGAAATTGGAGTCTAAAGGGTTCAGGTTGAGTAAAATCAAGATAGAATACTTGGAGCGCAAGTTCAGTGACGTAACGCGTGAGGCTAGAGTGGAAATGAGGCTTCATACACAGGTCATTCAAAACAAGTATCTTGGGTCTATTATCCAAGGAAATGGGGAGATTAACGATGATATCACACATCGTATTGGTTCTGGTGGATGAAATGGAGGCTCACATCTGAAGTCCTGTGTGATAAGAAGGTGTCACCAAAACTTAAAAGCAAGTTCTACAAAGTGGTGATTAGACCAGCTTTGTTGTATGGAACAGAGTGTTGGCCAGTCAAGAACTCCCATGTTTAGATGATAAAAAATGTGAAAATGAGGATGTTGAGATGGATGTGTGGGCATACTAGGAGTAATAAGATTAGGAATGAAGATATCCAAAGCAAGGTAGGAGTGACCTCGATCGAGGACAAGATGCGAGAGACGAAACTGAAATGGCTCGAGCATGTACAGAGGAGATGCACAAACGCCCTAGTGCGAAGGTGTGAGAGGTTGGCAATGGATGGTTCAAGAGAGCTAGAGGTAGGCCGAAGAAGTATTGGGGAAAGGTGATTAGACAGGTCATAACGCCGCTTCAGCTTACTGAGGACATGGCCTTAGATATGAGGTTATGGAGGACACGAATTAGGGTAGAAGGTTAGTTAGATAGTTAAGCAGGTCATAGAGGACACGAATTAGGATAGAAGGTTAGTTAGATAGTTAAGTGTTATCTCGCTTATTCCTTTATGCTATTAGCCGTACTATTAGTCATAGTATTATGCTTATAGTTTCTTGTCCTTTGAGTTTGGTTATTATTTGTTGCGTTTTGTACTTGACTATCGCCTTATCTTGTTATGACTACTGTTCAAGATGATTTGTTAGGTTGTCTATAGTATTTTGTCATGATTTCTTTATTTCTGCTATTTCTTTCTCTATACTGCTTTGGACTATTTCTTCCTTGAGCTGAGGGTTTATAGGAAACAGCCTCTCTACCTAGGTAGGAGTAAGGTCTGTGTACACTTAACCCTCCTCAGACCCCACTTTGTGGGATTACACTGGGTATGTTGTTGTTGGCATCAAAAAGAAGAAGTGTTTCAAAGAAGGTTTTTGTGGAGATGAAAAAAAGGTAAAAATCCACGGACAGAAAATAGAATTGGATATCAAGCAAACATAGTTGTTATTTGTCAACCATCCGAAAAGTTTCATATTACTAAAGTTGACATAGAACACAACCAACCTCTTGTTCCACTCTTAACCGTTCATATGTTGCTATCTCATAGAAGGATAAGCTCAAGGAATTAATTGTTCCGGCAAAAGATATTGGATTATGGTTTGAAGCAACTTCTGATTTTATGAGTCTTCAAGTGGGTGCTCAAAAAGATTGGGTTATACTAAGAAAGATCAAAAGAATTATCTTCGAACCAAATGACAAAAAACTATGAACAAGGAGAAGCAGTGTAGGTTCTCTACCTTTTGGTATACTACTCGTATACAGGGTCTTCCATCATTAATAAAATTATTTACCTTATCTAAGAAAATGAAACAAGGAGAAGCAGGTTATTTCCACAATGTATATCGGATAAAGAGCATACAAGAACATAATGACAAAGAAGATTTGTGATGCCACAAGCCAAAATTTTGAAAAGAAAAGATGGGTTGTGTCATACAAAAAGAGTATCAAAAGTTCCCATGAGGTGAACACAAAGCACAAGACAAGCTCAAGAACAGAATTTGAACTCGACTAACCAAATTGGTTCAACGTAGACTTATTATAGCAATAGACTTGATAATGCAAGTCATTTCAATCAAGTATATCTCATTTGATTTTTCAATTCAATTGTAGAATAACATATAAGCAAGTATTTAGTAATTTAACAATTTATTTGCTTGTTTACTTTTTTGATTGTTTTATTAGCTTGTTTATTTGTTTATTTGTTCATTTGTGTATGTTTAAAGGGTTCAGCATCACAAAGAAACATTATTTACCATTCTGATTCAAGTGCCCCCCAAATCATAGCTTATACAACCTTATGCCAACAATCAGAGGTATCTTCTCTTTCGATGGCTTATTTTAGCCTTACCCAGATGTTGACGGTAATATTAAGGCATTCATTTAACATAAAGAAATTTTTTGACAAGCAAACTTTTTTTCATTGACTTATTTGCTACATTTAAAGGAACCTATTGGTTTCTGTGCTTTTCAACATTTACAAAATTCTTATTCTCTTCCTCATGCCCAGGTTAGTATTAAGTGAAATTTCATTACTAATTTATACAATGGATTTCATTTTATCATTATTGTAGACAGGCCAACAGTTCAAGGAGTCAAGAACCGCTTTTTCTTCAAGATAATAATGTGTTTTGATCTATTCCAGAAGTTTTAACTTGTCGAAGTTTGTTTTTGTCTTTGTGGTTGATATTTTGGTACATTATCTTAAGAATATCATGGTATTTTTTACTCCTGTCAACAGCCATGACTATTACTTTAAGTAGGACAAAACAAACATGCACATAGTGCACTGATTCTTAATTTTACCAATTCAGACTATTGGTTCAATTCTCCATAACTCAACTTTGATATAAATACTATTTACATTTCAAACACTGCTCTCATGATTGCTAGATATAAATACCTGCTTAATTGTTATCGCTCAAAGATTTTTTATTGTTGCATCACGTAAAGATTAACCTGTTGCTGTGGCATGCTGAGTCAAATTTTGGGCTTAGAGCACATGTCAGTTATCTAAGGCTGTTGATGATCACTGCAGCAGAACCGCTTCCTGGTAAAGGAACTTCTTTTCTACCCTATTACTATCTCTTTGAATTTTGTGGCCTTTTTCGTGTCTTAAGTTTTGGATTCCGACAACGGAACACATTATTCAACATATACAAAAAAAAAAATCAGATTTCAACACATTCAGTGAATCAGCTAGGATACACAACGAACCAAACGACTCTGAGACTAAAAGTTGCATACCTACTCGGCCAGAGAGAAGGCCAATACATAACTCCGCGGTAGAATAAGCTACATTTAGTGAAATCAACATAAACAATCTCCTCATCTGCTTATTCCCAGACATTACACCTCGAAAAATGGATGACACAGACGAGGAACCCCTAAATGAACCATGGGATGGATAGATATTGGGAGGTATATCAATGCTCGAAACAGTCCTAGAGAGCAAAGGCTTTTCAGAATCCTTGGAGATTATTGATATGGGCGTCTGTGGCTCAGCCGATTGCTGAAAGGAACTTTCCCGTGAAAATGCTAATCTACGATCGCTGCCATCAAAATCAAAATCGCCACTCCACTCGGGTTCCAATTTCCGGTAATGGAATGACGGCGTATGAATCTGATTCATTTCCAAAAGGGGACTTCTACAATGATTCATTTTCATTATTTCTAAGATGATACACACTTTTTTAAGCACAGACGTTTTACTGTTATGAAGATTTGTGGTGTATGAAGACTACTAGGGTTTTATTATGAGAAGATGGTCAATGACAAGAGTTATGACACATTAATGATGGGGAAAAATCAAAAATCAAAAACCCAAATCGAATTAATTCAGTTTTTTGGTTTTCCAATTTAGTTATGTTTTACTTTTTTAGAATAATTCGATGTTCAATTCGATTTAATACGGTGCTCAACCGCCCTTTAGCCTGATACTCATGACGTGTTACAGAACCTCCACCATGTAGGAGGAGGGGGACCAAGCAGAGTATAGCTAGCGACATAGAAGATGACTCGGCTTAACCGAATTACTTATAAGCAATGTTAAAACCAAAAATTATATGTCCTTTACTAGTTTCATGAGGTCCGTGCTAAGCCCGGATCCAAACTTTATAATTTATATATTTTAAAAAATAGAATTATAATATTTTGTTTTACTTTATAATTAATATAATTTCAGTATGCAGGATCGGGGACCGGGCGGTAGTCCGCCATAGTCAAGGATCTAGCAAGTCAAGCATCCTTAAATTTATTTATAAGAATCAAGATATATGCAAATTGATCTATGATTTGATGATTGTATGGAAGCTATTGAAGCTTTTACCCAGGCAAGGGGCCTGTCGAGATCCAGTACATACTGTTATTAAACCCATGTGTCTAGCAGTTCTAACCGGGTAAAGACGCCCTTTTTTTTTTAACGGCCTTGAGACCGCGGCTGGCTAGACGGAGTCACTAAGACAAAGCTAATAACAGTAGTAACGGATCTGACTGTGCCACCATCTCGGAACCAAGTCAAGAAATCATATAGCAATTTGTTTATATCTAGATAAAGTCTAGATCTTTCATGGTAAAAAAGCGAGGTTAGTTATTTGACATAGACACAACTGAGTTTAGCCGGACATAGTCACGGCGTTGCTCGGAAATAGAAAGTAATAAAGACAAAGTAATTACCTTGAAACACTTTCTTCTATTTATTCCGGTTGGTCTCCGGCAAACTTTACAATACTAGAGAGGGGGGAGAGTAGAGAGAGAAAACTAGAGATGGTTCTGAAAACCCTATCCTACTACAAACGAATGACTCCCTTATTTATAGGAAAATATAAAACATAAGGAATCTTTCTACAGTACCAAATGGGACCCATTCATCCCTTACACAGTTTATCTACTGTAGTTTGAACATATCATGTATCTTTTCCTATAACCAATCAACGTTTCACAAATCATTATATCTTATCTTTTCCCTTTAGCCTTCGTAAGAAATCC
>QJPP01004823.1:0-142911 GCA_003996215.1 Jaltomata sinuosa
AACAGTGTCAGTAGGCCCGAAGCTAAAACCACAGTAAAACGTGGATAAAAACTCTTTATATGCATGGAAATGGTATGATCACACACAATGGCTGCCTCGCAGCTCACAATCAACCTGTCGACCCTGCACAGGCCCACAGCTACTCAGCAAGCATAACCAGCCTAGAAGGATAATTCTATGCCCGGGACTCGCGGACATTCCCAAACTCCCACCTTCTATGTTCCAGAGTCAATAAGGCCCTCACAGGACCGCAAGGGTAAATAAATAAAATATATCGCCAAATACTACAAGCAACGGAGGAATAAAAATAGGCGGACATGAATAAAGCGGTCAAGGTCTGTGGTACCAACCTAATAAACCAACCCAAGGATGCCCATTAATACAATTTTATTTTATATATATGGAGTCTAGGAAAAATAAACCGTAACCTACCTGTCGTCCGACGACAAGCTACTAGAACAACGATGTCCAAGCTCGAACCACTCCGAGAAAATCCAAAACTAAATCGGAATCGGATTCGGATTTGGGACGGAATAACTTGGCGTAGATAATTGATTTTCTTTTCAGAAATTGAATAATAACACAAAGTTTTCCTCTCACAATACTCCTCACGTAACAAATATGATGTACAGATATGGAGCAAAAGGAATATATGCTTGCTGAAGTTACTTTCCAAGTTAAAGACAATTTTAAAGATTAGGATCAATTGGTAATAATGTTGCCAACTTCCAAATGATGCCACATCCACTTGGTGATTGCTGGCCACCCCCTCCACCTACACGTGGAGTGGAGGTGGCACTCACAAGGTGCCAAAATAATATTCCTATCCCGTTATTTATATACTCGGGTATTGCGTAAGTTCGTGGTAAAATAAATATAATATTTTAAATATACCATAATTGATAGAAAATTATTTCCAATAAAACCTACTATATTATAATAATAAATTTTAACATAACTAAATTTACTATCTCTGTTAAAATATTACGGAGTATAAAAACTTTATAAAATAAATACGTAAACACTTATATCGTATCAAATATATTTTTCATAAACCTTTAAAATATTTTGAAAAGGCAATAATAATATAACCTTTACCAAATTCAACTTTTAAATAACGTATTTTCAAATACACGCACGATGCTAATAAGGTTCTTAAGTTTAGGCTCGTAATTCGCCTACGCACGATTTCGATACCCAAGAATTCTCTCGGGATCCTCCCTTATATTTTATCACTGTTTTAGAACTGAAATGGCATTTTAAAACGTGAAATTGAGGCTTAGATCGAGTTTAACCCGACCCGGTTCGCGACCCGATTCGCAACCCATTTTCTGCCAGAAAGTCCGCGGTAAAACAGTCATAACTCTTTATTCCGAGATCAGTTGGACGTGAGGTTTTGTGCGTTGGAAACTAGACTCGTTGACCTTCGATTTGGTATTTTGGGGGACTTCTAACTCTTTATATATTGGGAGAAAAGTCCCGAGACATTTGACCCAAAGTTCAGAAAATTTGTTAAAGGTCTTACGATATCTTTCGTCGATTTGCTTGACTTCAAAACTTAAACGTGGAAATGACCGGAAGGGTCATTACATACAACATACAGAGTTCTAGATAAGCATAATTAGTCTCCGAAGTGCAAGTAATACTAGTCCAAAAGAAAAAGTAAATGGATCAACTTCGGTTGCCAAGAGCTCACCCTACATCTCCGATCAGCAACACTACTCAAGGACAATGTCAACAACAATTACTCGCACTAAGATCTGAATCAGAAAAAGATGCAGAAGTGTAACATGAGAACCAAAACCACACGGTACCTAGTAGGCATCATGGGCCATTGAGATCAAGTCCCTTTAGAATATGTGTACATATAAGTGACAATTGTAAGTTTAGATATGATACATAGTGAGACTGAAGAGATACAAAGGCTATACAACTGTAATAAGTACGGATAACTTTAGATAATTGTGATGTGACTGCATTATAATTGCAGTTTATGATGAATTCTTATGTTTGATTTTTGTGACTTATATGTCCAGTATTTATTGACTTTGATATGTGTGAACATGGTTTACTTACTCAGCTATTGTTGACTACTTGATATCTGGAATTATTTGTCTAGTTATTTTAATGACTCCATGATATATACTTGTATCAAATTTGAGTTGGCCCATGATGTCTACCAGTACATAGTGTTTGATTGATGCTACTCATGCACTTTTCGTTCAGTGCGGACTATGTTCTAGAGACTTCTATGTGATCTCGCATCTACTGTCATTAGTTGACTAATCTGAGGTGGAGCTACTTTCTATCCAGGCTGCCGCAGATCTTCTTTTGATCGAATGTTTATTTCTTTTAGACATTTTTTTATGTTTTACTACACTTAGACATTGCTAGTTAGAGTCCTTGTAGGATGACTTTCGGATTTTAGGAATTGTAATAGTTAGGCTTCTGTACTTTTTTTAATTTGATATTTTAACTCTTAGGATCCATATCTCGCATGCCTTAATATTGGCTAATTGAATTATTAATTATTTGAGCTAGTTGGTAAGATATGGTTCGCCCACATGAGTGTTAGTGTGGGTTCCAATTATGGCTGTTTTGGGTGTGACAAAGGGATTTATCATGCTGGTACCAAATGAAAAGACATAATTTATTCAATGAGAAACGTGACGGTAGGAGAGTATGCATGGACCACCGAAAGCTCAAAAGTACCAAACAAAAGGATCACTTTCCTGTTTCATATATTGATCAAATACTTGAAAATTTGGCGGACAAGGCCTTCTATTGTTTTTAGATGGGTGCGCAAGCTATAAAAAAATGCAAATAGCCTTGGAGGATCAAGATAAAACCATTAACATGTCTAGAGATCTACCTAGGGGAAACCGCCAACAAATATCGGGAGAGTCAAGAAGGACACTATGTTTGAAATAATGGCAGGTGAAAATTGTGTGAATGGATCAATTTAACCTAATATTTTAGACCTTTTCTTTTCTTGATAGTGAATCTTGATTGATTAACACTAAAAATTGATTCAAACAAAGATAAATTTGCTAATTAGGTTTAAATTGTGACCATTAAACCGTTAAATTTACCATCACAAAACTCTAATATATGGCATAAACTCAATGAATTTGACGTTCCTTCTTCCTCTCTAGTTTATATAGATAGACATTAGCTAAAAAGGATCTAATATTGTAATGACCCTTCTGATCATTTACACGTTTTTGCCTTTCTTGTACCGTTGGAGCTTGCCTGTAGCTGCCCCAAGTCATTTATGGCTTGCTGGGACCGGTAGTTTGGTGCCCGAGGCAATTATTAGTTTTTTTTTTCATTCCTGGTTTTAGAGATTTTAACTTTTGAAATCATTTACTTCAATCAACATTCTAGGTGAACGTGCTCAGAATCGAATTTCGACAGTTCCATTAGCTCCGGAGCATGGACTTTGGTCTAGAGGGACCTTTGGTCTGGATCCGGGAGCTTTTCAGCTTGGAATTCTCTCTCATTCTGTGTTTTCAGGCTAATTGGGCTTGTTTGGTTGACTTTGGTCAATAATTGGAGAAGACGACCTTGGATGGAAATTCTATCAGTTCCGTTAACTCCGGAATGCCGAGTTTGTGTTAGTTAGTTAGTTGGTTCAGGTTTCGGGTGAGTCAGACTCATTTTGGATGCTCGGTTGGCTTTTATTAATGTTGACTTGGGTCAACGTTCTTTCAAAATGACCTCGTATAGAAGTTTCGTCAATTTTGTTGAGTCTGGAATGTCGTTTCCACTCTAATAGCACTATTTGTTTTTGAATATCGGGTTTCGATTATGACCGGAATGCCCCGTAGAAGTTTTGGTTGTTGCTGGTTTTTCTAGTTCTGGTGGGCTTCAGCGCGATCGCGCTCCTCTAGAACGATTGCGCTCGTCTGAGTTTTTCCCTTTAGCGCGATAGTGCTGGTCTGGGACTTTTCCTTCAGCGCGATCGCGCTCCTTTAGCTCGATAGCGCTGACTAGCAACCAGCAACTATATATGTTTGATCCCTTTGTTTTTCCAGCATTGTTCCTCATACTTTTCCAACTCTAAAACACAAATACTCTCTACCAAAATAGTTCTTGAACTTGGGGAATCATTTCCTCATCAAAAATCCATGTTCCCTCGGCTATTGGTAAGTCTTCTTCCCCAACCTGTTCTTCTCTTGATTTCCTAAATCCTCCATTGTTGCTTACTTTTAAGAGCTTAAGATTCTTGTAGTGGTGGTAAGTTTCTTTTGTTTAATTTTCAGAATTATTTCTTGAAATTCCTTCTTTAATTCTTGACATGAGCGGGCTGTTTTGAGCCCCAATTATTGTCCGATTTCGCTCAATTTTTGAGTATGTGCTTTCGGGATGGTAAGGAACACATGTGTGTTTTTCGTTTTTAGTTTTGGGTTATGGGGCCCGTTTGTGACCCGGATTTTGACCCGACTAAAATATTAGCAATAAGGGTACAGTTAGCTTTGTATTGACACGTAGATTATTGTTTTGATAGTAGTTCCACGATTTGGAGTTTCTTGGAGCAGTTCGAGCATGGACGATGCCATTCTCACAGCTAGTCATCGGATGACAGGTAGGTTATGGCTTTCCCTACCTAGACTCTGCGTATATAGGCTATAACTGCATTAATTAGTATCTTTGGGTGGGTTGTTATAGGTTGGCACCCAAGACCTTGTCCGCCTTTTCTATCCGTTTATTTCATATGCTGATTATAGTATTCATGTAGTATTGTATATCACCCTTGTGGTCCTGTTTGGCCTTGTATTGACTCTGGAACATAGACGGTGGGTGATTTGTGAATGTCTGTGAGTCCCAGACATAGAGATATCCTTTTAGGCTGATTATGTCTGTTGAGTAGCCGATGGGCCTGTGCAGGGCTAATAGGAACTGTTTGTGAACCGCTGGACTAACTTATATTTGTGTGCGAGCATATCATCCATGAAAAAGGCTTTCCCCTGCATGCTTTACTTTGATTTTGGCTGTGAGCCACTATAGATGGTTTTTCTTAAACTTGCATGGCCTCGGGGGCCCATTTTTGGTATAACCTAATGATGACTTGGGATTTTGGATGATTTCACACTTGATTTTCTACTGATATTAGGCTATGCCGGGCGAATTACCATACTTGATTTTCTACTGATACTAGGCTCTGCCGGGCGGAGTACTACACTTGATTTTCTACTGATACTAGGCTTTGCCGGGTGGAGTACTACATCTGATTTTCTTATGGATTTAGACCCGGATACGCTCTGGGCACCCTTTGAGAGGGTTGTTGAGACTTTTATTATTGATTTATACCCGAGTATACGTCGAGCACCCTTTGAGAGGGTCTTTTGATATTACTACTACTGCTTTAGACCCGATTCAATCTTGGGCACGCATATTCAAGATTTAGCCACTGGTTTAAACCCGGACTTATTTCTGGATGACATGTTAGAGATTTCACATCCATTGGATGTGGTCAGGGACCTCCATGGACCCTCCATTCTGGGTCCTGTCTAGGAACCTGGTGCGCCAAAGGAGGGGTATACAGTGTAGGATGAGGTATAGCAGACACGTCCCACCATGGGTCCTTCTACCAAAGTGTTGGTAAGAGGTTCATTCAGGGTTACTATTACCGATTCCATCATATCATCATCATGCATATTTCACTCAGATTCCACCCTTGTTTATTGTGTGTTCAGTGTACTCTCCGGTTGTATGGGCGGACGGAGGGTATGTTTTCACTTGATTGCGTTCCTCGATTGTATGGGGGGCCGTTGGAACTGTAAGTAGATTATATTTACTCATGTATTTATTTAGAGCTTGTCATGGATTACGGTTCTGGTGGCTTACCGGTTATTAGCCTGTTGAGGCTCCGGTTGTGGGATTTGATTATTGAGGGGGCTAGGGAGTCCTATATTATTGTGGAACTTTTGTGTGGCCTTCTGAGAAGAGTGTGAGTTTCTGGTTCCATCCTTATATGGATTTGAGTAGTGTCTCTCGGTTATTGTGGTTTATTGGTTCCATCCTAGGTTGATATTTGCGAGGTTGATCTCTGTTTATATTATCTTTGAAGTTGGATTCGTTGTATGTTTTCCTTTAGTATATTGATCCCTTCTTGAGTATGTGAAGTTGTTTCCTTCCTTCCCTTTACTTGAGGTTACCGATATACCGCCATGTCTTTCTAAACTCTCTCCTTTTATATACTATTGTTGCAAGGATCCCAGGGGCGTTCTTCTTCTTACACCTGTGTTTTGTGTATATGGGTTTTCTATGCTAGCATTGTTGGTTATTACTCTTGGTTGTCTGTTCTCTGTGCTAGTTGCATGTGTTTCCTCAATTATTTTTCGTGACTGCTTTCTTGATATCTAATACTTACTATTTTTATATCTTATATTCGCTCAGTCGGCCGATGATGCTTACTGAGTACCCATTGTCTTGATAGTCATACTACACTTTTACACTTTTTGGTGCAGATATTAGTTGAGCTTTTGCCGTTGATCGCATAGGAGACTCGTGCAACTTTTGGATATTCAAGACTAGGGTGAGCGCTTGACGGTCGGGGCTTGGCCATATCTCATTTGTTGTAATGATACTCCTTGTACTTTCGGAGATGTATTTATATTGTATTTTGTTACTTCTAGCACTTGTACTCTATTAGAAGCGTCTGTACTATCGATACCAAGTCTTGGGGTTGGTGTAGTATCATTTATGTATATAATCGGGTTTTGCTTCCGCTTTGTCTACTTTTACTTTTTGCTTCCACTTATTTCTGCTTATTGTGCGTTCTGGTTAGGTAGTAGCCCATTACTAACCATTCTGGGCTATGGGAATTGGTTCACCTACTGGGGGGTTGTAGGTGCTATCATGACCTGAGAAATCAGGTCGTGAAAGCTTGGTATTAGAGCTCTAGGTTCACTGGTGTCATGGTACAGAAGCAAGTGTCTATGTAGAGTCTCACGAATTGGTACGATGACGTCCGTATCCTATCTGTGGGAGGCTACAGGGCATTGTTAAGAAAAGTTTCATCTTCTTGGCTCCTTGTTGTGCGTTCCTGGCTCTACTGACTTCTAAACTTTGGTTTCTTCATTCCTTCTCAGATGCCTAAGACAAGTTTGACAGCGGTTGGCATCGAGGCTTCTGGACCTGCTACTTCTATGCTTCCGTCAGCATAAGGACTTCAGAGTGAGGGTTTACCGCACCAGATAGGGGGTGTGAGGTCAGCCCAACCTCTGATTGGATTTATTGCTACTCCAGTTCTTTAGCAGAGTTATCTAATGGTATTGGAGTACGAGTCAAGATTTCATGAGATGGTTAGGCGTACTGCTAGGACTGTGCTTTCAGAGTTTGATAGGGTTCAGAGTTTTCTTGGAGGTTTGATTTCACCACTCCGCTTGGCGATCGAGCATTTGGTTATGGTTGGGACTACCTTCCTTCATGTAGTAGATCATGCTTGGTATATCGATGGTTTATACCATGAGGCTTATGGAGGTAGTTCTAAGAAACGTCATCACCAGGATAGTCCCCGAGGTTCTCAGACTCGAGGTAAGGGATTCTCCACCAGAGATAGGTTCCATTGCTTCTTATCTAGCAGGCCAAGTTCAGTTGCTCTATAAGTTCCAGAGGGTGGTTGTATAGGGAATGTTGAGCAGAGTAAATAGGTCTCGGATTATATCCTTCGGGGTTTTCCTTCAGAGTGTGTGGGTTGTGGTGGCCGGTCAGGTTTAGTGAGATCTTCTTGTCGGATTTCATCTAGTAGAGGCTGTTTTTAGTGTGGTGAGCGTGGGCACTTTGCTAGGAATTGCCCCACGATTATGTATCCCGGTCAGCCTGGTTTTTATGATTATGGAGAGATTGGTCACCATTATAGAGCTTGTCCCTAGCACGAGAGGGTTGGGCATTTAGTTTCGACTACTCAGTCCAGAGTTAGATCTCGTCAGCTTGATGCTCCACCTAGTGAACCAGAGTTAGAGGTTCCTGATACCATTGCTCCAGGTTAGGCTTTTGCTGCCTTCGACTTGTGATGGACTTGCTCGCATTGTGATTCTATCCTTTCTGATGTTTAATTGCTTATATGCCTACCTGCTACTTGTTTAGTCATTTGATTTCATGATTGTTGTATCTATGCATTGTTTTCTTGGTAGTTTATTCTTTAGTAGTGGATGAGGGTGAGTTAGCCCTGTGAGGTATTTTACCCGGAGTTGTAGCTCGTGGGTAGTTCTTGTTAGTTTATTTTTGGTTGGGTTTGTTCATGTTTTGCTGTGGCTGTAGACTTGTGCCGAGTCTTTTCTTTTGAGCCGTCCTAGATGGTTGATTGCCTAGGCTGTTATCTAGCATGGCTAGAGGTTCTTGTTTTGGTATGGTGTTATCGGTAGTTGTGCCAAAGTTGAGATTTTGTCTTCAGATGAGAGATGTTGGTTATGCTAGTGAGCATGGTTTGGTTGTGTTTTTGGGTGATTCAAATCAACCCTCTTTATTTGGTTGGTTTAGGAGGTTGGCAGGAATATGGGTTGTTCCCATAGTCTCCCTCAATTTCTTGTCCGGTGGGGTTGTCTTATCATTTTCCCTGGTTCTAGTTGCAATGAATTTCGATCGTAGTCCTTTTGTTGAGCCTTTTCTTGTGGCATTGTCATTGAGTTTGGCTTTAGCATTTTTGACTAAGTGTTAATCGTAGCCTCGTGGTTGAGATGTATTCATAGCATTCTAGGTGAGTTGGGCATCCGGCCCATTTTCTCTTGCCTTGTTGAGTTTTGACAATGTAAGTTTTGGAGCTAAGGGAATGGCTCCAGGTTCTTATATTTAGAAAAGAGTTTGTAAGGTTTAGTATATGCTACAGAAAGGTTTTTTTGGGTTGAAAAAGGAGGGAGATGACTCCTTGTTTGTGCTTATGTGTTTAGTAGTTGGCTGAGGTGATGACGAAGGTTTGCTTTGGGATTGTGTGTTGGTGATTTAATTCGGCCATCTACAGATTGCAGTGGTTTCCTTCGATTGGTTTGAGATTTCAGTAGCAGCTGCGATTTTGGCAACTTGTTATTCAAGCCTAGTTGACTTCAGTTCCTATGGTTTCATTAGCAGCATATGAGTCTACTTGCGGGTTTGACAGAAGCATTGGTGGTAAATTGGGATTTGGTTTCAGAATCATTACTTGGCAGGTTACATCGGATTGTTCTTGGTAGTTTCTATTTGGTTGCAGCATCCTAGTGCCAGGAGGTAGTGGGTGCAAGTAACTTAGCTTCCTTACTTCAGTTCAGATGCGGCTGTTGGCCTTGGGCACCTAGTCCTTGGCTAACCTCTATTTTAGGCTGGATATTCCTGATTTCAGCGGTGCTCTTCATGGTAAGAAGTTTCTTCCTTCTTGGTTGGACAGATGTAGTGGCGTATGTTCTAGAACCAGTGGTGATGTATTATACGTGGTCAGGTTGAGTCAAGCCTATTCTTGGGTTCTAATGATACTTTGAGGTTTATGGTCGTCTTCATTTATCGAGAGTTTAGAATCTTTAATTAATTCTCCAAGGGTTGTCTTTCACGTGAGGTTCTAGTATTGGTTAGACTCGGCCAGTATGGACTAGAAGTTTGGTATGGTATATGCTTCGAAATGGTTTGTGGTGTGCAGATCTGATAGAGTTGTTGATTTGAGCCTAAGGGGAGAGTTGATATTATATGCAAACTTCTATGGCTAGATGGCAACTTTGAACCCCAGGCACCTTTTCCTTTTCTTATGGGGTGTCCTGACTTGATATTCGTGGTATGGTAGGATCCTTCCCGAGTTGAGATTTGTAAAGCAAGTTAAAGTCCGAATGGTGTTCATTTATTCAGAGTAGCAGCAGGTACTTCTTAGGGTTTGGAGCTTAGCGATGGTTACGGGCTTCATGGCAGACTCACCACACTCCTTGCAGAGGCTTAGTTTTTGTTTTAGCCTGTTGGGTAGGTTGCCCTGGTTCATTCGCTTTCGATTGACCTAGACTCCGCATGGTGCAACGGTTGAGTTTGTTCTACAGTTTGGAAGCTTCTTCGTCAACACAAGGTATTCATATGTGCCTTTTCTAACCTTGTTGTACGAATATTCAGTCAGATGCAGATGGGTTGTTCAGTTGGGTTCTGTTATTGAGTTTGATGTTAGCGAAAGTACTCGTTCACTGGTTGGTGGCCAGTCAGGCTAGGTAACTCCAGTCTTCGGTGATATGCTATGGGTTGTTATCTTGGATGGCAAAAGTTAGTAGGCAACAACTTGACTTTGATAGGACTTGAGTATAAAGGGTGACTTCGCTTGTGGTAGAGTATGAGCGGGAACTATGGGTCTCTGGTGTGTCAGTTGATGCTTCGAGGATGGTTTGAGTGTTGTACTTGTATGTAGCTTCTTGGTTGTGGTGCGAAAGGATTTAGTTCAGAATAAAAGAGTTGTGCAGACCAGCGGGTTCATGGGTTAGAATGTTGGTTATTTGCTTTTCTGTTAAACTTGGTTACGGTCTCAAAGATTCAGGTTATGTGTGTTGATCGCCTTGCTTCTTTGGTTTCAGTATGCATCGGTGTTTCCGGTTGAGATTCTTGGGGTTCAGTTTGGGTTGGAAGATCCTTGGAGTTTTGGAGTTTGAGATTGGAATCTAGCCTAGCTAGTAAAAAGTTTAGGCTTGGTTGCCTTCTTTGGTTCTTCACTGTTGGGTGCCGTCTAGTTGAGGAGGCTACCCAAGTTTTTCGAGAGAGTAGTGCGGGCTTTGTATCCACTGTTCTTAAATCTCTAGCCTTCCCTTCTTTCCTGACATTCGGGGATGAAAGTCTTTTTAGTAATGGATGATGTAATGACCCTTTCGGTCATTTATGCATTTTCGCCTTTTTTGTACCATTAGAGCTTGCCTGTAGCAGCCCCAAGTCATTTATGGCTTGATGGGACCGGTAGTTCGGTGCCCGGGCCATTTGTTTTATCTTTTTGTCCATTCCTTGTTTTAGAGCTTTTAACTTTGGAAATCATTGACTTCAATCAACATTCTTGGTGAACATGCTCAGAATCGAATTTCGACAGTTCTGTTAGCTCCTAAGCGTGGACTTTGGTTTAGAGGTACCTTTGGTCATGATACGGGAGCTTTTCAACTTGGAATTCTCTCTCATTCTGTGTTTTCAGGCTAGTTGGGCTTGTTTGGTTGACTTTGATCAACCTTCGGAGAAGACGACCTCGGATGGAAATTCTGTCAGCGGCGTTACCTCCAGAATGCCGAGTTTGTGTTAGTTAGTTGGTTGGTTTGGGTTGCAGGTAAGCCAGACTAATTTCGGATGCTCGGTTGGCTTTTATAGTGTTGAATTGGGTCAACGTTCTTCTAAAACGACCTTGTATAGAAGTTTCATTGGTTCTGTTGAGTATGGAACGTCGTTTCCACTCTAATAGCACTATTTGTTTTTGAGTATCGAGTTCCGATTATGCCCGTAATGCCCCACAGAAGTTTTAGATGTTGCTGGTTTTTCTGGTTCTGGTGGCCTTTAGTGCGATCGCGCTCCTCTAGCGCGATTGTGCTGGTCTGAGTTTTTCCCTTCAGCGCGATCACGCTCCTGTAGCATGATAGCGCTGGTCTGGGACTTTTCCTTCAGCGCGATCACGCTCCTTTAGCGAGATAGCGCTGACCAGCGACCAACAACTATATATATTTGATCACTTCATTTTTCCAGCATTGTTCCTCATACTTTTCCAACTCTAAAACACAAATCCTCTCTACCAAATTTCTCCAAATTAGTTCTTAAACTTGGGGAATCATTTGCTTATCAAAAATCCATGTTCCCTCGGCTATTGGTAAGTCTTCTTCCCCAACCTGTTCTTCTCTTGTTTCCCTAAATCCTCTATTGTTGCTTACTTTCAAGAGCTTGGGATTCTTTTAGAATCTGCCCTGCTGAGCTTTGCATGATCATGGATTCTGAGTTCTCACTCCCGTAGCTCGTCTTCTCGTGGTGGTAGGTTTCTTTTGTTTAATTTCCGGAATTATTTCTTGAAATTCCTTCTTTAATTCTTGACTTGAGTGGGCTGTTTTGAGCCCCAATTGTTGTCCGATTTCACTCAATTTTTGAGCATGTTCTCCCGGGATAGTAAGGAACACATGTGTATTTTTCGTTTCTAATTTTGGGTTGCAGGGCCCATGAGCCCGTTTGTGACCCAGATTTTGACCCGGCTAAAATATTAGCAATATGGGTAAAAATATTAGCAATATAGGTACCGTTAGCTTTGTATTGACTCGTATATTATTGTCTTGATAGTGGTTATATGATTTGGAGTTTCTCGGAGCAGTTCAAGCCTGGACGACGCTGTTCCTGCAGCTAGTCATCGGATGACAGGTAGGTTATGGCTTTCCCTACCTAGACTCTGTGTATATAGGCTATAACTGCATTAATTAGTATCCTTGGGTGGGTTGTTATAGGTTCGCACCCCAGACCTTGTCCGCCTTTTTTGTTCCTTTATTTCATACGCTGATTATAGTATTCGTGTAGTATTGTATATCACCCTTGTGGTCCTGTGTGGCCTTGTATTGACTCTGGAATATAGATGGTGGGTGATTTGGGAATGTCCAGGAGTCCCGGACATAGAGATATCCTTTTAGGCTGGTTATGCCTACTGAGTAGCCGCCAGGCCTATGCAGGGCTGATAGGAACTGTTTGTGAGCTGCTGGGCTAACTTATATTTGTGTGCGAGCATATAATCAATGAAAAAGGCTTTCTGCTGCATGTTTTACTTTGATTTTGGCTGCGAGCCACTATAAATGGTGTTTCCTAAACTTGCATAGCTCCGGGGGGCCCTTTTTGGTATAACCTAATGATGACTTAGGATTTTGGATGATTTCACACTTGATTTTCTACTGATACTAGGCTCTGCCGGGTGGAGTACTACACTTGATTTTCTACTGATACTAGGCTCTGCCAGGCGGAGTACTACATCTGATTTTCTTACGGATTTAGACCCGGATATGCTCTGGGCACCCTTTGAGAGGGTTGTTGAGACTTTTATTATTGATTTAGACCCGAGTATACTTTGGACACCCTTTGGGAGGATCTTTTGAGATTACTACTACTGGTTTAGACCCGGTTCAATCTCGGGCACGCATATTCAAGATTTAGCCACTAGCTTAAACCCGGACTTGTTTTTGGATGACATGTTAGAGATTTCACATCCGTTATTGTATGTGGTCAGGGACCTCCATGGCCCCTCCATTCTAGGGCCTGTCTAGGATCCAGGTGCGCCAGAGGAGGGGTATATGGTGTAGGATGAGGTATAGCTGGTACGTCCTACCATGGGTCCACCTACCGAAGTGCCAGGAAGAGGTGCATACAGGGTTACCATTATCGGTTCCATCATATCATCATCATGCATAATTCACTCGGATTCCACCCTTGTTTTCTATGTGTTCAGTGTATGCTCCGGTTGTATGGGCGGCCGGAGGGTATGTTTTCACTTGATTGCGTTCCTCGATTATATGGGCAGTCGTTGGGACTGTAAGTAGATTATATTTACTCCTGTCTTTATTTAGAGCTTGTCATGGCTTATCGTTCTGGTGGCTTAGCGGTTATTAGCCTGTTGAGGCTCCGGTTGTGGGATTTGATTATTGAGGGGGCTAGGGAGTCCTATCTTATTGAGGCACTTTTGTGTGGCCTTCTGAGCAGAGTGTGAGTTTCTTGTTCCATCCTTATGAGGATTTGAGTAGTGTCTCTCGGTTATTGTGGTTTAGTGGTTCCATCCTAGGTTGATATTTGCGAGGTTTATCTCTGTTTATATTATCTTTGAAGTTGGATTCGTTGTATGTTTTCCTTTAGTATATTGATCCCTTCTTGAGTATGTGAAGTTTCTTCCTTCCTTCCCTTTACTGAGTACCCATTGTCTTGATACTCATACTACACTTCTATACTTTTTGGTGCAGATATTAGTTGAGCTTTTGCCGTTGATCGCATTGGAGACTCATGCAACTTTTGGATATTCGAGACTAGGGTGAGCGCCTGACGGTCGGGGCTTGGCCATATCTCATTTGTTATAATGATACTCCTTGTACTTTTGGAGATGGATTTATATTGTATTTTGTTACTTCTAGCACTTGTACTCTATTAGAAGGTTATGTACTGTCGATACCAAGTGTTGGGGTTGGTGTAGTATCATTTATGTATATGATCGGGTTTTGCTTCCGCTTTATCTACTTTTACTTTCTGCTTCCACTTATTTCTGCTTATTGTGCGTTTTGGTTAGGTAGTAGCCTATTACTAACCATTCCGGGCTACGAAAATTGGTTCGCCTACTGAGGGTTGTAGGTGTCATCATGACCTGAGAAATCGGGTCATGACAAATACATTTAAATATGGATCCTAAGATGATTATAATTTATCTTAATTACTATAAATGAAGGAAATCTCATCAGAATAAAATGTATATTTTCATTTCATAAAAATAAGTAAGACAATATGCAACTAATTTCTCTTCTTTTGTAGTACTTTCCTTAAAAGGAATAAAATTTCTCTTTTTATTTTCCCACTACATGTAAGCACCTTATTTTGGTAAGTGTTTTGTGCAATTATTTCATATTGATTTGTCTCAATACTAATTTAAAAAAGTTTTCAATGTGAGTCGAGTGATAAGTTGGTGGATATTGGACGTTAACAGAAATACATTTATGCAAGATTTAATTTTTAATATATTTTAAAGTAGCATAAAATTACTACTAAATATGATTTCTTCCAATAGTGGAAAAAACAATAATGTGCTTCTATAAGAGTTGCATCAAATATAATCATACATACATCACCATTTAATATTGGTTAAATATTTGTATTTTAAAAAAAATTAACATTTAAACTAATTATTTTTATGCATATTAAAATATCATTGGAATTGATATTTTAAAATTCTTAGCCAATATTTAAAATGTTTGCTTGTTTCAATCTTTAATTTTATACATCCATAAATTGAACTCTATGACAATATTTTGTGGATACTACTTAGTCTTAAACAACACTAATTTTTTTCCTAATAAGAAAATTTTGACTCAAAAATGTTGATCAGTATAAGACTAGATAGAAAAACTACATATTTTAAGATAATAACAAATCTAACATTTTTATCTAATATACCCTCATTTAGTTTCATTCCAAAATAGTTATTATTGGCAACTAAGAATTCTCTAATTCAAACTATTCAAAAATTTACAGAATCTAAATTTTCCTTACAAATAGGAATCAATCCTAGGCAAAAAAACACACAACAACAACAAAGTCATTTGTACATCCATATCTGAACAAACATATTTGTCCTACTCTTCCTCCTATTTAGCCATGCCTATAACCAAATCGAACTTTTCTTTGATTGAAAATGAAACTGAAAGGAAAATCTCATACCAAAAAAGAGAAAAAGGGTTCTTCAAAAAGGCTCATGAACTAAGCATTCTTTGTGGTGTTGAAATAGCAACCGTCATCTATAGTCCTTATAGCAATGAACCAAAGGTGTGTCCAAATCAAGGTGAAGCAATTAATACTTTTACAAAATTTAGAGAGTTGCTTACGTTGGAGAAATCCAAAAATATGGTGACAAGAGAAGAGTTCACTAATAAAAGGATTAAGAAGATGGAGAAAAAACTATATAAGTTAAGGAAGGAAAATAGGGAAAAGGAAATTACAAATGAGATGTATGAAGTGCTAAAAGGAAAAGACATTTCTGCTGATATGCAGCCTTCTGATTTCAATGATCTAAGTTTTGTGATCAAGAAAAATCTCGAACACATACATAAAGTGATGAAAAAAAAGGCTGATGATGAGGGCTCTACATCTAATTCCCCTCAAATCATTTTTGGATCGATGGTACCTAGTGGGATAAACTCTGAGGGGCCAAGGCTCCTCTATTGGCCCCTACTGGTGCTCCAGTATTGGTGGTTCCTTTGGTGGATCTATCAAAGGTTCCTGGTGGGACAAATATTGAGGGGCCAAGGGCTCCTCAATTGTTCCCTAATGTAGATCCAATATGGCTGGCTCTGCCAACAGTTCCGTTATCTGCTTCTCTTGAAGTGCCTCAACAAATGTTTAATCTAGCGACTCCTTTGAGGAATCCTCCTCAAATGGTTCCTCTTGTGGACCAGTCATGCGTTCTTCCTTCTCATTTATTTTTTTCACATATGTTTCCTCCAATGGTTCCACAATTGTTTTCTCCAATGCCTCAACAAATGTCTATTAGAAGATCTCCTAGTATGGCCCCTCAAATGCCTTCAACAATAATGTCTTCTCTGATGCCTTCACCAATGATGGATCTTCCATTGCCTTCTCCAGTGTCTCATTCAGTTACACCACAAATAGACCCTTCAATGGATATCCCCACAATGGATGTATCAATGCCGATATATAATTACCAAAATGACTTCACTGACTTTCCACAAAGTCCTTCATTGTCTGCGTTACTAAACTGGAATGATCATGATGTAGTGACTTTATTGGAAGACCCATCTTTGAACAACAGTAATGTTCAAGATCTAAACCACAACAACAATTTGTAAGAACATAGGACAAATGTGTGTGTCTTTTAATTAGTATTATTTTGTATATCCATATTGACCCATGGACTGTTTGTGCATTTAATTATCTTACATGTTTAAGTTGTGTTATAGGACTCTCTACTTCTCTTTTCCTTTGTTCTCATTTGAAGTGATCATTTGTCGTGTTTCATTATTTTGTTTCCAAGTCTGTTATTTTATTTACTTATTATATCTATGGTCAATTTTGTTAATGTTTACTAGATACTCATATATTTATTGTCTCTTCTGTTACAACTATTTATTATTGTTATTGAAATATTTTTGTTAGTATAGTTTTAAAAAATATCTCTTACACTACAAAATTTAACAAATCAATGTACGTATCGGGTAAATTTCATTTTGGAACTTGTTAGTATAAAATAAATAATGTACCTAAAATTGAAATGTATTAAAATATTAAAGAAGATTATTTAGTATCCATCTATTGAAAAAATAAGGTGATAGTATAAGATTTATTACTCTCTTGACTTCATAGAGTTAAAAATTTCAAGTGTTCTGTTTTAGGTTAATTTTTTTTTAAATGTCCTGAAGAGAGATAAGTGAAAGCATTATTTTTAACATTAAAGAAGTACAAAAATTAATTTCATGGAAAATTTTGGATATGAGGGGATTAAGCCCCAGTCTTGGACTTATTGAATCCACCTTTAAGAGGCAAGAAAGAGAAGTGTGGAACATTAAAGAAGACAAAATTCTTACAAGAAATATGTTGTAAAGAGGAGATATGGTTGGATGTGAGTGATTTACCCAATCTCCAATAGTGCATGGGTGAGTCTCGTGCAATGTATATTGAAGAAGGGTGTAACAACCCATCCGGTCATTATGGGGCGCTTAGAATCATAGTACCCTTATTAGAGTCCCCTTACTAAAATTAAGATAATGAAAACTCTAGGTGGGGCGGTTTTAAAACTGAAACTCTTGTGTTGTCATAGGATTTTGTGTTATCTAGACCTTCGTAGAGAATTCTGAGACTACAAGTAAGTTTGTAAGAAGTTTTTATAGTGGTTTGTGCATCTGGTATTATATTGGGGTGCCTTGGTATGTAATAGTGTTGAGAAATGAAACTTGGTATAGGTTTTCTATCCTAGTGAGGTACCACTGCATCGGTGGATTTTCCGCTACAACGAGACCGTCGTGGTTGTCGGAGTTCCATTGTAGTGAGGGTTTGAGCTTGCCATATCAAGGCATTGGTGTCCATAGTAGGATCTCTGTAGGGAAAGTAAGACTGCTACAGTGACTGACACAAGACAAAATACATGTTTTAAGTCAGTTTTTTCGAATTCTCACCTCATAACTCTAAGAACTCATTACGGAAAACTATAGAGGCAATTTTATCAAGGCTAGGGCATATAAGTTCACCCCAATAACCTTTTCATCTAGTAATCCTCAAACACACTATAATCATTGGGGGTGACTTTAATGGTTGAATTTATATTAGAACTCAAGAATTTATGAAAAATATGGGAAAGTGAATGGGTAGATGTAATTTCATTTATTTTGCTTCTAATTTATGAATTAGTACTTCTTAGGATGGAATATAATATTCTAATGCATAATTGTGATATTTTGGGGCGTAGAGTCCAATAAAAATGAGATTTTTAGCATTAAAAACTGATTGAAGGGAGTAAATTGAGAAGAAACTCCATGATTATGATGATGTGATCATTGGGGATATAGATAATAATAGATTAACCCTTGGGTAATGGTTTAAATCTTTTAAAAGGGTATAATTAAGTGGGATTCATTCCCCAAAGCTATTATTTGAAGAGTAAATGATAAAATACTCTTGCATTTTATTATTTTAGACTTTGAGCATTCTGAGGCTTTGAGGAAAGGGAAGGCTCACGTGAAATAGCTTGCTCATTCAAGTTCTTTTGTTGTGGTAGGTTATTATATTTTTAGAGTTAGACTTTGATTAGTCACTTTTATGTGTTGTGAGTTAATAAAGATGCATTATTGGTCTTCGAACATAGACTATAATTTCTATTTATTGCTTGAAAATGCTTGTATGAATAAGCTACTAAATTGTTGAAGTATGTCTTAAATAACTTGTGATTGTGGTGTGCACTTATTATAATCTATATGTACTTGTATTTATTATCCTATGAGATAGTTAAACAGGGAACATACTGAAAAAACCTTGTCAAACAAGTTTTAATAATGAGGCAAAACCTATTTTTGATAAAAGTATAACTATAGAAATTAACTATAAAAGGCAGTTCATGTCAAACAAGGAAAGGTTGATAGCTTTCCTATCAAGAAGAGGAGAGTCCAAAAGGCATGTCAAAGTCCTACAAAGAGAAGAAATCGATTTTGAGGCATGTCCAAATCCTACAAGGAAAGGACTGCATCTTTCTTATCAAGGAAAGGAGAGCTTGAGACTTCTATAAAAGCAATGGAGCAAAGAAGAATTCGTCAGACCTATTTGCACAAAGATGAGAAGGAGTTATTCTCAAGCAATAGAGATCTCAAGCAAGCTATTCTAAAAGACAAAGAGAGAGCTATTCTTAGTACAACCCTGCGTGGTTGTTAAGATATAGTGAGAGAGTTTGTGAGGCTTGTAATAAGAAGTGGGTTTGGCTTATTGAGAGCGTTTGTGAGGCTTGTAACAAGAAGTGGGTTTGGCTTCTTGAGAGAGAGTTAGAGAGTTTGAGAGAGTTTTGAGAGAAGAAACAATAAGAGTTTATTGTTTGAGACTAGGTACTAAAGTTAGTTTCTTTGATTATTGAGTTGTAATCATAAAACTTGAAGTTGTTAGTGAAGTTGAGTTCGTGGTTTTTACTCCTGGAGTTAGGAGGTTTTCCACGTAAATTTTGTTGGTTAATTTACTTACTACTTTAAGTGGAACTGTGCTAAGGACCTGGTCCCTGAGTTAAGTAGTGGACACCAACTTTCTTCAATTGGTATCAGGGCAGGTTTTTTCATTAAAGGTTAACACCTGAAAAGGATCTAATGGCTGCCCCTCCAACCGCTCAGGAAGGCTCCTCTCATACAAGACCACCCTTGTTCAATGGCAAGTACTATGGCTGGTGGAAGAATTGGATGGTGGATCATCTCATGGGAGAAAGTCCTAATCTGTGAAATGTCATTCTAGATGGTTCCACCATCCCCATGAAGACATGTACTGATGGGAAGGAACAAGTTACAAAGGATAGGAGAGAATGGAATGCTACTGACAAGATAACTATTTAAAACAATGCCAATGCTAGGAAAATTATGATATGTGGCATTGGACCTAATGAATATAATAGAATCTCCTCTTGTCAAGATGCTAAGCAGATATGGGACACTCTTCAAACTGCTCATGAAGGCACTACTGTTGTAAAGAAGGCCAAGATAGATAATCTAAACAGGCAGTATGAACTTTTCATAATAATAGAAGGAGAAACTATCCAGGACATGCACACCAGGTTTACTTTTATACTCAATGAAATTTATTCCCTAGGAGATCACATCCATACTGAAAAGGCTGTTTGAAAGCTTCTAAGTGTATTGCCTGAATCACGGAAAAGCAAAGTAGAAGCAATCACTAAAGCTAGAGATCTAGACACTTTGGCTATGGATGAACTCATTGGAAATATGACAACCTATGAACTAAAGAAGAATCAAGAGAAGGACATTGGAACTAAAATAAGGGATAAGTTATATCTCTCAAATCCACTGAGGTTGCTGATTATGAGGAAGAAAATCTTGCATTGGTCACCAGGAAGTTTCAAAGGATGTTCAAAAGGGGTCAAAACCTTCAGAGAAACTCCTCCCAAGTTCAAGAAAGGGATGCTCAGCTGTGTCACAAGTGTGGCAGTCCAGATCACTTTATCAAATTTTGTCCCTTGTGGGCAATGAAACACGAGAAGGCTACCACAGAAAAGCCCAAATATCAAAGTAAGGAGATCACCCTCCCATCTCATAGGAAGATAACCTCTCAAGAGGTTGACTTAGTAGTTCAGAATGCTCTAGCTGCTATGGGAGAACATAGTGACGAGTTCGATGAGGAGGATCCCTACAATCAATAGATACTTGCCATGGTCGAAGCAAAGGAAGAAGAAACTCTGGCCCTCTTAGCTGTGAGTGACACTAAAAGTTATTCAGAAGGAGAAGAGTTAGCTGAAACAACTCTTGCCCTTATGGCATGCTCTGAGCCTAATATTGGCACTGATCAAGATAAGACTAAGGCATGCTTCTCTGACTTCAGGCCCAACCTACATACCTATTCCAAGAGGAAGCTTGAAACTCTCTCAACAGTTCTCATAGATGCATATTATTCAGTATGTGCTGAGAAAGAAAACCTTTTGAACGATTATGCATCCCTAATAATGGAAAGTGAAAGTCTTAAAGAAGATAATGTCTCTTCAAATAACTCCCTCAAAGACTTCTCTGAAAAAGGAAAAAATCAGGCCACTGCTCTTCAACAATCCTTGGAAGAAAATATCAAAAATCTCAAAACAAGCCTCTCTAAACTGTCTGAAAGAAACAACACTCTGACAAGAGACTTGAATAAAGCCAAGCTTGAGTTGGAACACAATAAAAAATGTGGAAAATCCACAACTCTTCTCTCTCACATTCAGAACAGTCGGACCACCTCCAAGCATGGGCTAGGATTTAAACTTGAGGTTTGTAAGGAAAACTGCTCTATGAATATGGTGTGCACTGCATGTGGGAAAGAAGGACATCTCAAGAGTCAATGTACAATTCATCTGGAAGCTGATCAAAGAAACCTGAACTCTGTCAACAAAATCAAGAGTCAACCTTTCAACTCATCTGAAAGATGATCAAAGAAATTTGAAAGTTGCCAACAAACTCAAAAGGCAACATCCAACTCACCTGAAGTCCAAGTAATTGAGAAGGATGCTCTCCATCAAAAGGGAGCTTTCCTACTGGGCTAAGAGAGACTTGATTCATCATTTCACTCATAAAAGGGGACCCAAGCTTATCTGGGTACCCAAGATGAGTCACTGACTATTGTGCATGAAAGGAAAAGAGGAATGATCAAGCCTTGACACCTTGATAGTGCTTGATCTAGACACATGACTGAAAACTTAGACAATTTCCTCTCTCCTGCAAAACTTCAAGGTGGAAATATGGCCCTGAAACTGAAAAAATCTGAAGAACTACAAGTCTCAGGGGGAACATCCATATATCAGCAGAAGTACATGAAAAAGAGCTCCTGAGGAAAGATGCAAAGAGGTTCCTAAGGAATCTCAAAGGGATTCAAGTATTGACTATGATGAAACATTTGCACCTGTGGCTAGGATGGAAGCAATAAGGATGTTGATTGCCTTTGCCTCTCATACAAAGTTCAAGCTATTTCAGATAGATGTGAAAAGTGCTTTCGTGAATGGATATCTAATGGAGGAAGTATATATGAAATAACCCCCAGGGTTTGAAAATTTTAAGCTACCTGAGCATGTCTATAAACTGGACAAAGCCATGTATGGACTAAAGCAAGCCCCAAGAGCATCGTATGATAGATTGTCCTCTTTCCTATTAGATCATGACTATGTAAGAGGGAAGATAGACAATACTCTATTTATCAGAAGACAAGGAAGTAGCCTTCTGATTATGCAAATATATATAGATGATATAAATTTTTAGGCTTCTGATGATGAGCTAAGCAAAGAGTTTGCATCTTTGATGAGTAGTGAGCTTGAGATGAGCATGATGGGTGAGATGAACTTTTTCTTGGGATTACAAATTCACCAAACAAAGGCTGGAAACTCAATACATCAACAGAAGTATGTCAAAGAACTTTTGAAGAAGTTTGAGATGGAGGGGGCCAAGACAAATGATACTATTGTTGCCATCACTACAAAACTGGACAAAGATGATGCTAGAGTTGGTGTTGCTGAAACTAAATTCAGAGAAATGATAGCATCTCTGCTGTATCGCAATGGAACTCAAGGACTGGTTCTTTGATATCTTGCAAGTGACTCTTCTTATTGGCTATGTTGATGTTGACTATGCTGGATACTTGGTGGATAGAAAGAGCACCTCCGGAATGGCACACTTTTTGGGACCATGTCTTGTACCTTGGACTATAAGGAAACAGAACTTTGTTGCACTGTCAACTACTGAGGCTGAATATGTAGCTGTTGCTTCGTGTTGTTCTCAATTGCTCTGGATTAAGCAACAACTCAGTGATTATGGTATCAATCTTGGGTGCATTCCTATATTTTGTGATAACACTAGCGCCGTTAACATAGAAAAGAATCCTGTTCAGAATAAGAGTGCTAAGCACATTGATGTGAGGCGTCACTTTCTTAGAAACTGTTGAAAAGGGGCTGATCAGAATGGTGCCTTGTGGAATTGATAAACAAATTGCAGAAATCTTTACCAAATCTCTGGGAAGAGAAGCATTTGAGAAGAACAGGTTGACCCTTGGGCTGATCAACCAGCTATAGTTCCTGCCAAGGAAAGAGAGCCTCCCTCAAAGAAGGATGAGGAGGCAAGGTGGGAGCACAGTGAATGATGGTGATTAACTAAGATTGATACAGGACCACATTCATAAGTAGATAAGGGCACTTCATGGACAGCACTCAAGGATCTGATCCTCAAGGGGTCACCTATTCAGGGGGAACATATCTAGTAAACTAAAGGAGGACCTAGCAGATTCCTTACATTTTTAATGATGTCAAAAGGGGGAAGAACATGCGAGCTGGTTATGAAAGCTGATGCTGACAATGAAGACAAGAAGATAATAGGACATGGATCATGCTGAGGCTTACATGAAGACAAGCAGATAATAGGACATGGATCATGCTGAGGCTTACATGGATCAAATGCTACCGTCTTTTTGCAAAAATAGGATAGAGTTTGCCATCATCAAAAAGGGGGAAATTGAAGAAACCTTGTCAAACAAGTTCTGATAATGAGGCAAAACCTATTTTTGATAAAAGTATAATTATGGAAATTAACTATAAAAGGCAGTCTATGTCAAACAAGGAAAGGTTGATAACTTTCCTATCAAGAAGAGGAGAGTCCAAAAGGCGTGTCAAAGTCCTACAAAGAGAAGAATTCGATTTTAAAGCATGTTCAAATCCTACAAGGAAAGGACTGCATCTTTCTTATCAAGGAAAGGAGATCTTGAGACTTTTATAAAAGAAATGGAGCAAGGAAGAATTCGTTAGATCTATTTGCACAAAGCTAAGAAGGAGTTATTCTCAAGCAATAGAGATCTCAAGCAAGTTATTCCAAAAGACAAAGAGAGAGTTGTTCTTAGTACAACACTGCGTGGTTGTTAAGATATAGTGAAAGAGTTTGTGAGGCTTGTAATAAGAAGTGGGTTTGGCTTCTTGAGAGAGTTTGTGAGTCTTGTAACAAGAAGTGGGTTTGGCTTCTTGAGAGAGAGTTAGAGAGTTTGAGAGAGTTTTGAGAGAAGAAACAATAAGAGTTTATTGTTTGAGACTAGGTACTAAAGTTAGTTCCTTTGCTTATTGAGTTGTAATCATAAAACTTGAAGTTGTTAGTAAAGTTGAGTTCGTGGTTTTTTACTCCTGGAGTTAGGGTGTTTTCTACATAAATTTTGTTTGTTAATTTACTTACAGCTTTAAGTGGAATTGTGCTAAGGATCTGGTCCCTGAGTTAAGTAGTGGGCACAAACTTTTTTCACATACAGAGATATGTTGAGAGAAAAAGAGAATATATAATTATTGTGATGATGAGTGGCTCGAGTTTGATGTAAGCTTATGGAGAAGATGTCATGTGATGGATTGGGTACCACGCCGGCATGCTACATGGACACCTAGGGTCCCCTGCAGATCATGACTAGTTGGGCAAGATTTAAATCCCTTTAGCATGTGCGTAAAGATGAGTGACAATTATGAGTTTAGATATGATACAGAGTGAGACTAAAGAGATCCAGAGGTTATACAACTGTAATCAGTACAAATATTATTCAATAATTGTGATATGACTGCATTATAATTGCTTAGTTTATGATGAATTCTTATGTCTAATTTTTGTGACTTATGTGTCCAGTGTTTACTGACTTTGATATGTCTGAACTTGGTTAACTTACTCGGTTGTTACTGACTATTTGATATCTGGAGTTATTTGTCTAGTTGTTTTAATGACTCCATGATATGTACTTGTTACAAATCTTAGTCAGCTCATGATATTTACCAGTATGTAGTGTTTGTACTGATGCTACTTCTGTACTTTTCTTTGAGTGCGGACTGTGTTCTAGAGACTCTTATGCGATCTCGCATCTACTGTTGTTGATTGACTAATCTGAGGGGGAGCTACTTCCCATCCAGGCTGTCACAGATCTTCTTTTGTCTCGGATGTCGATTTCTTTGATAATTTTTTTTTATATTTTACTACTCTTAGACATTGCTAGTTAGAGTCCCTATACGATGACTTTCAGATTTTTGGGATTATAATAGTTAGACTTTCACACTTTCTCTTTATTTGATATTTTGACTCTTAGGATCTATATTTCACTTGCCTTAATATTGTTAAATGAATTATTAATTGTTTAAGCTAGTTGGTAAGATACGATTCGCCCACCAGAGGGTTTGTTTGGGTATCAATCATGGTTGTTTGGGGCCTGACAAAGGAATTTATCATGGTAGTACAAAATGAAAAGAAATAATATATTCCATGAGAAAGCTGATCGGTAGGAGAGTATGCATGGATCACCGGAAGCTCAAAAGTCCAACATGAAAGTATAACTTCGCTCTTCTATATATTGATCAAATACTTGACCAATTGATGGACAAGGCTTTTTATTATTTTTTTAGATGAGTGTGCAAGCTACGATAAAATACAAGTAGCTTTGGAAGATTAAGATAAAACCATTAACATGTCTAGAGAGCTACCCAGGAAAAATCACCAACGAACATCGGGAGAGTCAAGAAGGACACTGTGTTTGAAATAATAGCGGGTTGAAATTGTGTGAATGGATTAACTTAATCTAAAATTCTAGACTTTTTCTTTTCTTGATAGTGAAACTTGATTTGCTAACACTAAGAATTGATTCACAGAAATAAAATTTACTAGTTCGGTTTAAATTGTGACCATTTAACCGTTAAACTTACCATCACAAAACTTCAATATATGACATAAACTCAATGAATTTGTCGTTCCTTCTTCCACTCTAGTTTGTATAGATAGGCATTAGCTAAAATGAATCTAATATATTGAATACGGATCAAAAGATGATTAAAATTTATCTTAATTACCATACATAAAGGAAATCTCATCAAAGTAAAATGTATATTTTCATTTCATAAAAATAAGTAAGAAAATATGCAACTAATTTCTCTTCTTTTGTAGCACTTTTCTTAAAAGGAATAAAATTTTCCTTTTATTTTCCCATTATTTGTAAGCACATTATTTTGATAAGTGTTTTGTGCAATTATTTCATATTGAGTTTCCTCAATACTAATTTAAAAATATTTTCAATGTGAGTCGAGTGACAGATTGGTGAATATTGGACATTAACAAAAATGCATTTAAGCAGGATTTAAATTTTAATATATCTGGAAGTAGCATAAAATTATTACTAAATATAATTTCTTCCAAGATTGAAAAAAATAATATTGTTCTTCTATAAGCGTTGAAAAAATTATAATCATACATATATCACTATTTAATATTTATTATATATTTATATTTTTAAACAATTAACATTTAAACTGATTTTTTTTTACGCATATTCAAATAATAGTTTTGGGCACGTGCGTTGCACGTGTATTCCCTGTTAATTTGTGTAGACTCGTTAGAAATATGTACATACTTTTTTATAAAACACAAGCGTGTAATGTGTAGAAAAAAATGTAACCACGAGAAATATAAGCTCAATTTACAGAATAGTCTAGTGTTGTAATGAGTCATAAACTGTAATGACCCTTCCGGTTATTTCCACGAATACGTTTTCCTTGTGCCGTTAGAGCGTGTTTGTAGCGGTCCCAAGTCACTTAAGGCTCGTCAGGACCGGTATTTCAGTGTTGGGCCCATTTGTTTGGTCGCATTATAAGTTTTGAAGCCAAGCAAGTCGGCAAAAGTTATCGTAAGTTCTTTAATGAATTTTCTGTACTTTGGGTCAAATGTCTCAGGGATTTTATCTCAATATATAAAGAGTTAGAAGTCCCCCGAAATACCAAATCGAAGGTCTACGAGTCTAGTTTCCAACGCACAAAACCTCACGTCTAACTGATCTCGGAGTAAAAGGTTATGACTGTTTTACCGCGGACTGTCTGGCAGAAAACGGGTTACGAACCGGGTCGTGAACCGGGTCGGGTTAAACTCGATTTAAGCCTCAACTTCACGTTTTAAAATGCCATTTCAGTTCTGAAACAGTGATAAAACATAAGGGAGGATCCCGAGAGAATTCTTGAGTATCAAAATCGTGCGTTGGTGAATTACGAGCCTAAGCTTAAGAATTTTATTAGCATCGTGCGTGTATTTGAAACTATTTTATTTAAAAGATGTATTTGGTAAAAATTATATCATTATTGCCTTTTCAAAATATTTTAAAGGTTTATGAAAAATATTTTTGTTACTATATAATTGTATATGTATTTATTTTATAAGATTTTTTTTACATTGTAATATTTTTACGGAGATAGTAAATTTAGTTATGTTGAAAATTATTATTATAATATAGTAGGTTTTATTTGAAATGATTTTCTGTTAATTATGGTATATTCAAAAATTATATTTATTATACCACGAACCTACGCAATACCCGAGTATATAAATAACGGGATAAAAATATTATTTTGTTGGCTTGTAATTGCCACCTCCACTCCACGTGTAGGTGGAGGGGGTGGCCAGCAGGTACCAACTATAAGAGGTGGCATCACATAAGCATTCTCATGATGCTAATGTCTAAGTAGGTATATATTAATTAGTTACTTTAGTTAGTGCATACTGTGAGAGCAATTTAATGCAAATTGCCTACTGGCGTGACTTATATATCTACATGTATATATCTTCACTATGTTGGATATATATAGAACATTAGAGGGGTTTGGTAGAGAAATTATATTTTGATGTTATGTTTAATTTCGGAAAGGAAATCAATTATCGACGTCAAGTTATTCAAGCCCGAGTTCAAGTTAAGGTTGATTTAATTTCGGAGCTTCTTTTTGGAGAGGTTCAAGCTTGTCATCGGACGACAGGTAGGTTACGGTTTATTTTCCCTAGACTCCGCATATATAGGATAAAATTGTATTAATGGGCATCCTTGGGTTGGTTTATTAGGTTGGTACCACAGACCTCGACCGCTTTATTCATGTCTGCCTTCTTTTGTTTCTCCGTTGCTTGTAGTATTTGCCGATATATTTTATTTACCCTTGTGGTCCCTGTGAGGCCTTGTTGACTCTGGAACATAGAAGGTGGGATTTTGGGAATGTCCGCGAGTCCCGGGCATAGAATTATCCTTCTAGGCTGGTTATGCTTGCTGAGTAGCTGTGGGCCTGCAGGGTCGATAGGTTGATTGTAAGCTGCTGGGCAGCTATTGTGTTTGATCATACCATTTTCATGCATATAAAATGGTTTTATACACGTTTTACTACGGTTTGGGCTTCGGGGTTATGGATACTATTTTCTAAACCTTGCATGGCCTAGGGGGCCGTTTTGATGGAAATAATTTAGAAATGGTTTGATTTAACTTGTAAATATTTCTGGTAAAAGGAAGTAAAATTATGTTTTAAATCACCAGTTTTACGATTCACGCTAGACTCGGCAGGGCCGGGGTGCTAGTTGAGTTTTCTTGCTACTTGAGATGATTTTTAGCCTCGGTCGGACCGAGCACCTGAGATGACTTTTTACTGTTTAGACCCGGTTATTCCCGGGCACCCTTGGAGGGGTTTTTGAGACATTTTCCTACTACTTTAGTCCTGGACAGGGTCTGGGCATTGCATATTCGAGACTGGGTCTCTATCTTGATACCAGACTTGCTTCCGGACGACATGTGTTGATACTGAGTTTTAGTATGGGGTCTGGGACCTCCATGGACCTTGCCATCCGGGCCAGGGGCTACGGGCTGCGTGTGCCGGAGGAGGGGTATACGATGGAGTAGAGGTATACGGGCAGTGTCCTTCCATGGAACCTACCTGCTGGGCCGGATCGGCGCCGGAGGAGGTACATACAGAGATACCACGGCACTTGAGATCTTCATGCATCATATCATTCATTGTTTGAGGCTCCACCCTTGTTTGTTATTTGTTGATTGTACGCTCCGGTAGTATGGGATGCCGGAGGGTTTATTTTCACTTGTTTGTGTTCCTCGGTTGTATGGGCGGCCGGGGGACTGTAGGTAGACTTTTGCTATTTACTTACAGAATTGTTCCCTGTTACGGTTAAGTATGAAATTGGTTACTGCTAGACTTTTAGTTTCTGGATTTGAGATTGATATGATTAGTTGAGTTTGATTCATGTCTCTGAGCATGCCTGTCATTACTCTTTCTCTCTTCTTCTTACACTTGAGGTTACCGGTATACCGTCCATTTCGTAAACTTATTATGTATACACTGTTATTGCAAGGACCCCAGGTGCGTTGTTTCTTACTTTCACCTGTGCCTATGGTGTGTATATTCTGCTTACTAGCCTCACATGTGGTTCTGTTGATTTCCCTCTGGCCTAGTTCCTGTGTACCTTTCGTTGATTTCTGTGACTGCTTGCTTCTATTCTGTCTGTTACTACGCTTTTATCTTATATGTGCCCAGTCGGCCTATGATACCTACTGGGTACCTTATGCTTCGCATTTGGTGCTCACCGCTACCCCCTGCATCTTTGGGTGCAGATCCTAGCGTGGGCCATCGCCGTTAGATCGCTGTGATTCGTGCTTGGAGATCTGTTGGGACTACTTCAGACTGAGGGTGAGCTCTTGGCGATCGGAGCTTAGCTTATAGTTTATCTTTTGCTTCATGTACTCTATTACCATTCAGAGACATCTGTATATATAGTTTTGGTTTATTTGCACTCCTTGTATGTAGTTTTGGCTCTATGCTATGATACCAGGTCTTGGGGTTTGGTTTAGTTTCCGCATATGTATATATATACTCCGTTATCTATTCTCCTCATCTTACTCCCTTACTTTTGCTTATTAAACTATTCTTCCGCGTATTTGTTAGATAGTAGCCCATTACTAACTGTCCTGGGCTACGGGAATTGGTTCGCCTACTGGGGGGTTGTAGGCGCCATCATGACCGAGAAATCGGATCGTGACAACTTGGTATCAGAGCTTTAGGTTCACCGGTGTCATCGGTATAGGAGCCAATGTCTAGTAGAGTCCTGCGGGTCGGGGCGGAGACGTCCGTACTCAATCATTGGGAGGCTACAGTGACATTTTAGGAAATTTGACTCTTTCATTGCTTCTGTGTCGTGCGTGGAACCCTTTATTTCCACGAATACGTTTTCCTTGTGCCGTTAGAGCGTGATTGTAGCGGCCCCAAGTCACTTAAGGCTCGTCAGGACCGGTATTTTGGTGTTGGGCCATTTGTTTGGTTGCATTATAAGTTTTGAAGCCAAGCAAGTCGGCAAAAGTTATCGTAAGTTCTTTAATGAATTTTCTGTACTTTGGGTCAAATGTCTCAGGGATTTTCTCTCAATATATAAAGAGTTAGAAGTCCCCCGAAATACCAAATCAAAGGTCTACGAGTCTAGTTTCCAACGCACAAAACCTCACGTCTAACTGATCTCGGAGTAAAAAGTTATGGCTGTTTTACCGCGGACTGTCTGGCAGAAAATGGGTTACGAACCGGGTCGCGAACCGGGTCGGGTTAAACTCGATTTAAGCCTCAACTTCACATTTTAAAACGCCATTTCAGTTCTAAAACAGTGATAAAACATAAGGGAGGATCCCGAGAGAATTCTTGAGTATCAAAATCGTGCGTTGGAGAATTACGAGCCTAAGCTTAAGAATTTTATTAGCATCGTGCGTGTATTTGAAAATATTTTATTTAAAAGTTGTATTTGGTAAAAATTATATCATTATTGCCTTTTCAAAATATTTTAAAGGTTTATGAAAAATATTTTTGTTACTATATAATTGTATATGTATTTATTTTAGAAGGTTTTTTTTACATTGTAATATTTTTACGGAGATAGTAAATTTAGTTATGTTGATAATTATTATTATAATATAGTAGGTTTTATTTGAAATGATTTTCTGTTAATTATGGTATATTCAAAAATTATATTTATTATACCACGAACCTACGCAATACCCGAGTATATAAATAACGGGATAAGAATATTATTTTGTTGGCTTGTAATTGCCACCTCCACTCCACGTGTAGGTGGAGGGGGTGGCCAGCAGGTACCAACTATAAGAGGTGGCATCACATAAGCATTCTCATGATGCTAATGTCTAAGTAGGTATATATTAATTAGTTACTTTAGTTAGTGCATACTGTGAGAGCAATTTAATGCAAATTGCCTACTGGCGTGACTTATATATCTACATGTATATATCTTCACTATGTTGGATATATATAGAACATTAGAGGGGTTTGGTAGAGAAATTATATTTTGATGTTATGTTTAATTTCGGAAAGGAAATCAATTATCGACGTCAAGTTATTCAAGCCCGAGTTCAAGTTAAGGTTGATTTAGTTTCGGAGCTTCTTTTTGGAGAGGTTCAAGCTTGTCATCGGACGACAGGTAGGTTACGGTTTATTTTCCCTAGACTCCGCATATATAGGATAAAATTGTATTAATGGGCATCCTTGGGTTGGTTTATTAGGTTGGTACCACAGACCTCGACCGCTTTATTCATGTCCGCCTACTTTTGTTCCTCCCTTGCTTGTAGTATTTGCCGATATATTTTATTTACCCTTGTGGTCCTGTGAGGCCTTGTTGACTCTGGAACATAGAAGGTGGGATTTTGGGAATGTCCGCGAGTCTCGGGCATAGAATTATCCTTCTAGGCTGGTTATGCTTGCTGAGTAGCTGTGGGCCTGTGCAGGGTCGATAGGTTGATTGTAAGCTGCTGGGCAGATATTGTGTTTGATCATACCATTTTCATGCATATAAAATGGTTTTATACACGTTTTACTACGGTTTGGGCTTCGGGCCTACGGATACTATTTTCTAAACCTTGCATGGCCTAGGGGGCCGTTTTGATGGAAATAATTTAGAAATGGTTTGATTTAACTTGTAAATATTTCTGGGTAAAAGGAAGTAAAATTATATTTTAAATCACCAGTTTTACGATTCACGCTAGACTCGGCAGGGCCGGGGTGGTAGTTGAGTTTTCTTGCTACTTGAGATGATTTTTAGCCTCGGTCGGACCGAGCACCTGAGATGACTTTTTACTGTTTAGACCCGGTTATGCCCGGGCACCCTTGGAGGGGTTTTTGAGATATTTTCCTACTATTTTTAGTCCTGGACAGGGTCTGGGCATGCAATATTAGAGACTGGTCTCATCTGATACGGACTTGGCTTCCGGCACACATGTGTGTACTTGATTTGTTTAGTAGTGGTCTGGGACCTCCATGGACCTTGCCATCCGGGACAGGGGCTACGGGCCGCGTGTGCCGGAGGAGGGGTATACGGTGGAGTAGAGGTATACGGGCAGTGTCCTTCCATGGAACCTACCTGCTGGGCCGGATCGGCGCCGGAGGAGGTACATACAGAGATACCACGGCACTTGAGATCTTCATGCATCATATCATTCATTGTTTGAGGCTCCACCCTTGTTTGTTATTTGTTGATTGTACGCTCCGGTAGTATGGGATGCCGGAGGGTTTATTTTCACTTGTTTGTGTTCCTCGGTTGTATGGGCGGCCGGGGGACTGTAGGTAGACTTTTGCTATTTACTTACAGAATTGTTCTCTATTATGGATAAGTATGAGGTTGGTTACTGCTAGACTGTTAGTTTCTGGATTTGAGATTGATATGATTAGTTGAGTGTGATTTATGTCTCTGAGCATGCCTGTCATTACTCTTTCTCTCTCCTTCTTACACTTGAGGTTATCGGTATACCGTCTATTTCGTAAACTTATTTTGTATACACTGTTATTGCAAGGACCCCAGGTGCGTTGTTTCTTACTTTCACCTGTGCCTATGGTGTGTATATTCTGCTTACTAGCCTCATATGTGGTTCTGTTGATTTCCCTCTGGGCTAGTTCCTGTGTATCTTTCGTTGATTTCTGTGACTACTTGCTTCTATTCTGTCTATTACTGCGCTTTTATCTTATATGTGCCAGTCGGCCTATGATACCTACTGGGTACCTTATGCTTCGCATTTGGTGCTCACCCCTACCCCCTGCATCTTTGGGTGCAGATCCTAGCGTGGGCCATCGCCGTTAGATCGCCGTGTGATTCGTGCTTGGAGATCTGTTGGGGACTACTTCAGACTGAGGGTGAGCTCTTGGCGATCGGAGCTTAGCTTTAGTTTATCTTTTGCTTCATGTACTCTATTACCATTCAGAGACATCTGTATATATAGTTTTGGTTTATTTGCACTCCTTGTATGTAGTTTTGGCTCTATACTATGATACCAGGTCTTGGGGTTTGGTTTAGTTTCCGCATATGTATATATATACTCCATTATCTATTCTCCTCATCTTACTCCCTTACTTTTGCTTATTAAACTATTCTTCCGCGTATTTGTTAGATAGTAGCCCATTACTAACTGTCCTGGGCTACGGGAATTGGTTCGCCTACTGGGGGGTTGTAGGCGCCATCATGACCGAGAAATCGGGTCGTGACATAAACAATGTAACTACCAAAATTAGAAGGTAAATTTGAAGAATAATCTTGACATTTGATGAGTTAATTGTAGGTTCATAGGTGAGTCTATGTCATCTAAACCTGCAAATTGAAACCATTTAATTATATCTTTTCATTCAGCTAAGTCATTGTATAATATGCACTTGAATTAATATTCATAACACTTCAAAAATTACAGTCTTAAAACATAATAGAAATAATTGCCCAAGAGTACATAGTTAACCACCTTTGTAGAAGCCCAAAAGCATTTGACCATCTAATGGATAAACATTTTATTATTTCTTAATTCAACTTTATTGGAATAGCAGTCGCAGAGAGCAACCGGTTAGTTGCCAAGGAAAAATATTGAGAGAACAAAAAAAACAAAAAATTTCAAACAAATTAATTACATAAGGGAAAAATTCCAAGCTATAAGCCTCCAAACGAAAGTAAAATAAAGAGACAGAGAATTTGCAAGTTGTGAATTACATAAGGGAATTACCCGAGAGAATTTAACTACATGCACATATATTTTTTAAATGTATTTATGTTGTAAGGTGGTGTCTTCCTCTTATATCAAAAAGAAAAAAAAATAAAATAAATAAAGGAGTTGGTTACAATGATCATGACTCCACGTTGGTATCTTTCGAAAGGCAAAAAAAACAGTAAAAGTAAAGGAAAATACTTATATTTGTATATACTTTACATGAATTAGTTCTTCTGGTGAGTATGTTAAATACAGTCATTTGTTACAAATCCAGAGTATAAGATTCTTTAGCAATAACTTTTAAATCATTCGGCTGCAACATGTATATTGACTTACATAATTTATTAATTATTACACATATACTTTCACTTTATAAAATGATGACTTAAGTTAAAAATTGCATGTTTGTGATATTGCACCAAAAATGCTCAAATTTATTTTACCTCAACTCTTTGCAACACATAATTGAAGGTTTCTTTTGCTTAAAGAGCACACTATTTTTTTTTTACTTCAATAAAGCAGAATATTAATGAATTGTGTTGACAGTTATAACAAAATATAGTGAGTATAAAATAAGAAACAGATTGAAAAATGAACCTGAGGGATGTGAAAGTGAAATTCTCCAGATCTGCAAAGTCAACCATATTTAGTTAGCAACATGATTTGTAATGATATTATTTTCTTGATTTAATTTATGGATACAAATCTATATATATATATATATATATATATATAAAAGAGAATCTTAAGACCAGTGACGTGGCGCTCTCCTGGACCAAGTTTGCCAATTATCTTTTTTCTTAGAATTTTGGATTTTTTCCTTCCTATAAACCTTCTTAAAAATGCCCTGTCATTAAAAACCCGAACATTTGTCTCCGTTATTGGAAAAAATTGAATGGTCACCTCCGCGGAAAATTTTAAAACCATAATAATTACCGATACAATACGGAATCACATTGCAACTTCAATGTGTTTCTTGAAATCTTATTTCACTGTGAAGGAAGAGACAAAATGAAAACACAGATCAAGGAGAAAGAAAAGAGAAAGAATGTACCGTAAATCACTCTCTGCTATCTAGGTTCGCTATTATTGTGCGTCTTTTTCCCTTCCGTTTTCATTCTGCATCATTTTTTCATTTTAGTACTATTTTTGTAAGTTTCTCATTCGATGTTGGATATTCGTATTGAAGTTCGACTAATTCAAATTTGCGCCACCTAGAACCCACTAAGAAAAAGCGCTTTCTATCAAGAAAAATTATACACTCAAGACTCGAAACCATTATTATCGTGTTGCTGCAATTGGTGCTCTCATCTCAATTACTGAGATGAACACTGACATAGTAAGTTTATCCTTCAACACTCCAATACTAATTTATGGTGAGTATGTTGCATTGTTAATCTATAGAGTGTTTTGTTGTTGTCACTGCCTCTCAATCAGCAAATTCAAATTTTTTTAAGGGTCTTCAATATTTTAGTGGTCGTGATTTTTTTCCCATTTGAACCTTGAAAAAATCCAATATTTAATGAGTTTTGAGTTTTTTCTTCAGGTTTTTCTAATTTGAGCATTTTTATATTATTATTAACGAAGAATTGGATCAGCGTAAGGAATTTATGCGAGTAAGTTTTGTAAAAAAATTACTATCTTTCTTTCAATTTCTGCAACGTAATTTGAAAAGGCATGAATTATTATTTTTAAATAAATCAATTTTTTAAAAAGTGTGTGGTTTAAAATATAGTATATGATTTTTCTGCCAATAAATTTTTTAATTTTGTGATATTAAATATGTCATAATATTTATATGATTATATATTTTTTTAATCAGATTATTGTGGACACTTTCGGTAGGAATTAAGTGAAAGACATAATGTGATGGGATCGAAATCGAGAGGGCGTCATGCGGAAGCTATTGATTGCAAACCATCAAGGCGATAAATCAGATGACAAAGAAAAACATACTAAAAATATATTATTGACATGGTTTGACCAATTGGCCTACATATGAAAAACTAATATAAAAAAAAAAGCATAAAATTGTTGAGAGAAAATCTTCCCCTAAACAAAACTCTCTAAACAACTACATTGTGGATGTTATATGTGTTTAGGAATGAGAAGAGGGATCTTCAATTTATAGAGGTTCAAAACCTTTCTTCCAAAAAAGAGGTTAGCCATATATGGAAGAGAATTATATTTTCTTTTTCGAAAAAGTAAAAGCAATTATGGTAATACTTTTACTTTTCTTTCAAGAAAAGTAAATCTCAAATTTGGTAAGAAAATCAGGGCAAAAACCCTAACAAATCTCTCCTTTTTGGCTTGATTTTCTTGACAAAAACTTGATCCGTCTCTTCACATGCTTGATCTTCGTTCTTCACATAATTTTCATCACTGCTGCTTGTCATGTTTAAAAGTGGAGCCCTTTCGGGTTGAAAATATTGGAGCCCTTTTGGGTTGAAAATATTAGAGCCCTTTCGGGTTAAAAATGAGTCCTTTGCAGGGTTAAAAATGAGCCCTTTACAGGGTTAAAAGTGAGCCCTTTACAGGGTTAAAAGTGAGCCCTTTGTAGGGTTAAAAGTGCTTTTGTTTTTAAAAATGTAGCAGCAGGATTGTTGAAAATATGGTTGAAAAAAGTCTCCACATGTAGTATTTTGGACTTTTTTTTTTTTTTGACAAAAAATCTTCACTATCGCCAAGTTGGTTGCAACTTTGATCTTAACATGTCTTCCATCTGAACCATCGGCTCATTGAACCCATTGAATTGTTGGACTCATTGGATCGTTGGATTGTTGAACTCATTGGATCGTCCGGCTCTGATACCACTTCTTGGGATCGAAATCGAGAGGGTGTCATGCGGAAGCTATTGATTGCAAACCATCAAGGCGATAAATCAGATGACAAAGAAAAACATACTAAAAATATATTATTGACATGGTTTGGCCAATTGGCCTACATATGAAAAACTATTATAAAAGAAAAGCATAAAATTGTTGAGAGAAAATCTCCTCTTAAACAAAACTCTCTAAACGACTATATTGTGGATGCTATATGTGTTTAGGAATGAGAAGAGGGATCTTCAATTTATAGAGGTTCAAAACTTTTCCTCCAAAAAAGAGGTTAGTCATATATGGAAGATAATTATATTTTTTTTTCGAAAAAGTAAAAACAATTATGGTAATACTTTTACTTTTCTTTCAAGAAAAGTAAAACTCAAATTTGGTAAGAAAATCAGGACAAAAACCCTAACATAATGGTCTATAAAGTGTGAGCAAGAAAAAGTTATCATGGAGCATTAAAATGAAGCACACTAAACAAATCATGCAAAAAATGATTTATCACTTAACAGCCAACTTGTGTTATTAATTTTGTCTTTCAGATCAAACTAAGTTTTCATTTACTTTTATACTTGCAACCTACAGGGCTATAATTTTTTATGGTTTTGATTTTCTTTATCTTTATTTCAAATTCATGCACTCAAAAAAAAATGTTCTATTTGATACCTTTGTGTTTAACCATCACGTGAATTACAAAATATTTTTGATAGACTTTAAATTGATTGTTTTAGTCATTAGTGGACTGTGGGAGTAAGAGAACTATTTTTATAGAGTGCTTTATTTTTCTTTTTTTGTTTTATTAATTGGCATGTTATTGCCTTTCTATGGGATGGGAATTCTTTCGGGACTATTTTTATTCTCTGATAGAGAGGTTTGAGGCAAACACGTATTATGTTTTTATTCCTTTTTTTCTCCATATATATTTTTTCATCACTTTTCAATAAATTTACTATAATTTTTAAGCCTATAAGCATGCTAATTCAAGTTTTTCCATGACTGCGCGAAGCGCGGATATTTTGCCTAGTTAACATATAATCTACAATGCCAACCCAAAAGTTGATCTTGATTTATGTGATATTTTTTAGCTCATCTAGTTATGTATTATGGGTTTATTTTCACATGCTCGTCCACGCTTTTGTATCTCTTGATCACTTACAAATTGAATTGAAATAACCTTTTAGATTTTTTTGTGTAAACATAAAAATTCCCTCTAAAAAGTCCATAAAACAAAAAAAAAATGTAAGAAACATAGAAAATCAACTCCCCTCCTAAATTATTGGTAAAATCCTAAAGTAATTAATTATGTCTTGTGTGAGGCTGTTTTGGAATTTTTTTTTTTATTCATCTTATATATTTATTACATAGTACTATTAAACAAAAGTAGAATACCCAATAGTCCAAGATTGTGAATTGACAAATATTGGAGAAAATGATTCACCCCTCAAACCTATGAATGGATGCATGTTGCTTACTTGGAGGTTGTTGATTGTACCATACGTAGGATCCTCTGTTGCATAATCTAAAGAGAACTAATAGCCTGCAAAAATATTGGAGAAACGATAACTTAATAATCATGATATGTAGGTAACTTAAAAGAAGTTGGAACCGGAACAAAAAACTAAAAATCACAAACTGTACAAAATTGGTCTATTTTCCTCAAGTCTCTCAACTTCATATTGGAGGAGCTTACAATATACTACTATTGTTTCGTATATTCTTTAATGCCTCACTAATGATATGAGATGAATGATCACTAACGTTTCGTCTCATTGTCTTGTACTGCATTAATTTTTGCAACCTCTTAATTTCCTTACATTTTGAACCTAATGATTTGGTGGTTTCTGAAAATGAATAGCCTCACCTTCATTAATTGGATATTCATTGAATTAGTGTGTGAACTTTCAATTCTCCTGAATGCATATGCACACACGTTCTTCTCTCATTTATTACACAAAATATTTACATCTAATGAAGTAGTATGAATTATTAGAATTTTTTTTTAATAATATCTCATTTGTAATAGTATCTGATCAGGGGCGGAGCTACCCTATAGCAAGGGTGGTCAGCCGAACACCCTTCGCCGGAAAATTATATCGAATACGTAGGTAAAATATTCTGTTTATGAGTATATTTAACAGTTTGAACACCCTTGTACCGAGCGTGTGTTGTAGCTCAGTGGAGAAGAGTGTGCATTTTAAGTCTCCCGTCGCGAGTTCGATTCAACTCTAAAGCATTTTGTGTACCCTTTTATATCAAAAACATGGGTTAACCACAAATTTGCGGGTTCAATTCCGCTGCGTTTATGTATCTTTTTATATGTAGTTCCATTTGAATTTTTCGTTGCATTCACTCATTGAAAAAAAAAATTACTTTATAAATTTGAACACCTTTAGTCAAATTTCTGGCTCCGCCAATGTATCTGATTACTATTTTAAATTTAATTAATAACTACTTTATACCATTTTTATTTAGTATAGGGATAAAATGATAATCTAACTTTGCACTTTGGAGCTTTTCACTTTTAATATAATATGATCCCTGAAATTGATATTTCAAAATTCTTAGCCGTTTGTCACGCCCCTATCTAGAAGGGGCGAAAATCGAGGAGTTATACGAGCACCTGCTAAATATATCTACTAATCTCATGCTAAAAGTCATAAAATGATAAGCAGCAGAATAGACATCAAGGTGTGTTTACATACACTGAAACATAGATAACTAGAAGGCCCACTAGACTAGCTGTACAACTGTACCAAAATTAAGTCTAGAAAGACTCTAAAGAGTCTGTAACTGAGAATGTGAAAACTAGTCAGGATAGAACCCTGACATACCCACTATAAGATATATACATGAAACCAAAACAATCCTGACATACCCACTATAAGATATGTACATGCAACCAAAACATAAGACCTAGACTTCTGATAGTTCAGAGAGAGGTGGAGCTTACCAACTAATCAACTAGAAGGCTTTGGTCTACTGTGGATGTCTGCTAGCCTGAGTACCTGCGCCTGCATTCATAAAAATGCAACGCCCCCTAATATGGGGACGTCAGTACATATAAGACATGTACTGGAATGTAAAACAGACTGAATAACAAGAAGACATGTAAGAATGCTCAATGAATCAGATATAAAGGATAGGAAAATATGAGCATACACATATAGGAAATATAATCTGAAACTGATACTATAACCAATATCAGGGGACCTCGTATAATGTCTTATGTGTTATTCACTTACATATATTTAAAATCCCTAGAATTTGCCTAGGTGACATATTTTACCTTTTTATATTGCTTCCTTCTTCATTCTATAATACTAACTGTCAGGAAGTCATAAGATGGCGTACTATCGGCGATCAGTGATACCTGTATGGCATCTATAGCCAAATGTCACAACTCTGTGTGAAATTTCATAGTCTAGATAATGTGGTCTATAAAGGTACGCTTTCTAGGGCTGTTGTAAGGTCTTCCACAAGCCAATGTAGACAGAGGAATCCACGATTGGAAGTTCCAGATGACTCTATCTGAATTCTGTGCATAGAATAGAGTCGCACGTAGTGGCTCTAAAAATATCCATCGCACGCTGAAGAGTAGGTTATAATTTCATCTTGCCTCTAAAGGCCTGTAGTTCGTAACTCATGAATCATATAACTCGTTATCTGAATATTGATTATTTTCTTTAGCTGAAGAATCATATATCTATGTGATATATATGCCTAATCCATCGCCAAATATTACTTCCATTAAATTTCGTGACATTTATGCTCTATAACTTCTAGTAGTTCAACTGAAAACACATACGGTTATGTGAAATATATGACTTCTTTGACTAGATAAGAGTACTTTAACTCTATAATATTAGAACTCCACATAAAAAAGACTTATAATAGTAATAAGGTTTGCTTTCAAGTAGCATATAATTTATGATGACCTTTATAGGAGGAATATGTAACTCTAGGTCATGCCTTTATGGCAAAAGAGGTTTTAACTTTACATATGTCATGATCCAATTTCTCAGGTTGTGATGGAACCTACTACATCTCACTAGTACATAAGTCGAACCTTTAGCCCAGAACATCAAGTAACAGGCTATCAAGAGAACGTAATAAAACAGGAAGAACAATATTTGGATATCCAGAACAAGCGGAAGAAAAGTATACAAATAGTGAGGGAAAAGAATAAAATATGCAAGGACTCCCCCAAGATCTGGTATCAGTCAGTACAAGAGTTGCTACAACATACAGAGTTCTAGATAAGCATAATATGTACAGAACAGTCTCTGAAGTGCAAGTAAGACTCGTCTAAAAGCATAAGGAGATGGATCAACTCAAGTTGCCAAAAGCTCACCCTATATATCTGATCAGCAACACTGCTCGAGGATAACATCAACAACGATAACCCACACTAAGAATTACATCAGAAAAAGATGTAGAAGTGTAGCATGAGAACTAAAACTATACGGCACCTAGTAGGCATTATAGGCGGATTGAGATTAAATAAGATACAAGTATAAATAAATGCGAATATACTAAGGATAAGAAAAGAAGGGTAAAAATAGGTTAACCTACCGAAGCTAGACAATTACGGTAAGTATAATTGAATAACTCAACAGGAAGTGTAAAGCAATCATCTAACTAAATAATAGGAGGAAAGCATAAGGTACATACCTCAAAAAATTATGAATGGCAACAAATAAACCCAATCGGGCCCCCATAAGCCCGTAAGGTACAATCAGCAACAAGAGAATCCAACTAGACCCCATAAGCCCGGAGGATACAAGAAGCACATGATACTAATTAGCAAATAATCTGATGGAAAAAAAGAAGGGATGCAGAAATATGCCATGATATGCAATATGAGAGGGTGTGATGTTGTATGTGGCCAATGCTATGCAAGCCATGAATCATCATCGGACGAATAATAGAGCACGAGTAATAAAGTAATGCAAGCCCACAATCATCATCAGATGAATAATAGAGTAATGCAATCATGAGTACCAGTAAAACCACCCAAAACACGTGTCTTCTCAAGCATGCAAGTTTAAATAATCAGTAAAATCGTCCAAAACATGAGTCTCCTCAGACATGCAAGTTTACCAAATCAGTCTTTCTAGAAAAAGACCAATTTCCTTTAAAGAATCAAAAAGTCATTTAGAAAACTCCATAAATCCTCTTTTTTACCATAAATAGTTTTTTTTTAAATCAAGTCAACCATATGCCATGCTGGAGTACGAATAGACAACCAAAGATCACAACGAAGCAAACTATATCACAAAGAGAAAAATTAAAGTCTCCGAACTAAAGCAAGTGTACTAGCCTAATGTAGGTGCTATCTGGAAAAATAATACACTTATTCCCAAACCAAAAAGAAACCCAACCTAAGATGGTCAACTAACCCCAAAACTTTAGCCAAGGAAAACAACAAGACAAAACTCTGCTAGCTCTACCCACTAACCGAAGTCAAACTTAAATAAGCCACAAACCATAATTAGGGAAAAAGGGGAAATTCATACTGACCTAACATCCAGCATCCACGGCCTTAGGCCCAAAAATATACAATATGCAAATTGAAGAATTAATAAATACAACAGAAAAGCGGTAACATAAAATAATACAACAAGCAATAAATGTCTACTCTACTGCGAGGTCCTCTCCTAATCCTAAGCTAAGATTTCCTGACCTAACCACCCCAAGCACTCAACCTCCTAAGCTAAGTTAAGGCATTTAATTCTATGGCCAAGAGTACTCTAAAACTGCGCCGAGTCTTAAAGGAGGATCTACAACCTAGGCTAAGGATTTTCTATCGATACCTTAATTTAAGGCTTCAAACATGCTACAAGGATTAAAGACCTAATTTAATATATCCAAACCATAATACCCCACCCACAATTAGCAATTTACCATATAAATATCTTATAAAGGCTAAGTCTAAAAATAGGTAAGCTGTAACCTTCCTGAAAGCCGAACACGCATGCACAATCCACAAAACCAGAGCCTACCACCTTTGAGAAGCCTTCGACTGTTAAAATGCTATCAAAAATGTAAAGTAGGTGTCAAGACGATAAGAATGACATACATATTGATATTTACAAATTTCAGGCTGGTAATTGGGTCCAAAATGATCATTAGGACCCGCTCAATGAAATAGAAAACAAGATTTACCAAGACATTCCTAACGGTTTTCTAGACCCATGCCCAAAATTTAAGCGAAAACAAAAGATAATTTGGACATCAAATGATCCGAAAATGCTCACTTTAAAGTGGTGGAATATCATGCAATACGAGACCCAATTGGGGAAAGTAATCAAGGAATTGGTAGTGGAACAAGTACTAGAAGGTGAAAGGAAAGAGATTTACCTCACACGTTCACAAAACTGACAAGAAAGGAAGGTTTTCCCTCTCGACTGAGCTCAATAATGGAGGAATAGAATTTGAATCTAAGAGAAAAGAAAGGGAGATGACCCCCTTAAAACAGTCAGGGATCGCCGCACCTGTGGAAGAAGGGGTGGAGGAGCAACGATGCCACGGTGGCCAACACACCACAGGAGTAGAGGTCAACAGTAACCTCCGACTCCATAGGTGTGGCATAAACACCACAAGGTCAGCTCTGCAGGAGCAGACAAGCTCCATAGGAGTGACGCCATGCTGACATTACCCAGCGCCGCAGGTGCGGCCCAATTATTGCGGGGGCTCCCATACTAGTACCAGCTACACCAGCAGTAAAAACTCAACTCAACAAGTCTCCGATCACCCCCTCAAAATTCCACCCTAACCCCATGAACACAAATGAAACAAGCTACCTAATTAGAAATGAAATTTCAAACTCAATGGAATCATCAAAATTACCAATGGTGGTATTTTTGATGAAATGTTGACCGAAGTCAACATTTTTCTGATTTTTGCCTAAAAGTTACTCAAGTGCTCAAAATGAGTCTGAAAGTCATGGGACACAAAACCAAGTTTCCACTAGCCCAAAGTCAATGTTCCGAAGCTAATAATGATGATGGAATTTCCATCCGAGCCCATCTTCTTTGAATGTTGACCAATGTTAACTTTTTCAGCTTTGAGAGACATGTAGCCACTGTGAGAAAGCTCAAAATGCTGAAAACGCATGAAAAAAGAGAAGGTAACCAGGAGGGTCATTACAACATCCATCACTAAAGAACTTTCATCCTCAAAAGTGAAGACACATGAAACACCTAAAGACTCAGAAATGGGAGGATATTAGGTCCAAGGGTCGAGCTCGTCTCTCCAAGGAGCCTCCCAGATCGGACAATGCCTCATATAACTTTACCAAAGGAAAACTCTTTAGACCAAAACTTCTTACCTTCCTGACAAGAACAACAACAATTCTAACTTGAAAATCCAACAGTGGATTGACTGAATTGAATCCCATTGAACTATAAGAAACTCAACTGGAACGTACTGACCTAACTAAGATACCAGAAAAACCAAGGCGAACTGCCCACAAAGCTATTAACATGTTGTTCAGCCACTACATTGGCCTCAACATGTGACACACTACCCATAGACAATCTATTGAGGGTCAGCCACTACATTGCCCTTAACCAGATGGTAGAGCACATTCATATCATAGTCCTTGAGGAATTCGAGCCATCTCCTCTGATAAAGATTCAACTCCTTCTGGGTGAACACGTACTGAAGGCTCTTATAATCTATGAACATGTCCATATGGACACCATACAAGTAGTGTCTCCAAATCATTAAGGCAAAAACATCTGCTACAAGATCAAGGTCATGAGGATAGTTCTTATCATGAATCTTGAGTTGTCTAGAGGCATAAGCGATAACCTTACTATGCTGCATCAGGACATAACCCAAATGACTCTGGATGCATCTGAATACATAACAAAACCATCTAAACCCTCTACTAGAGTTAACACAGGAGCCGTAGTCAACCTAGTCTTCAACTCTAGGAAGTTCTTCCCACATTAATTTGACCACATGAACTTAACCTTTTTTTGAGTCAATCTAGTCAATGGGGAAGCTATGGATTAAAATACTTCAATAAATCTCTGGTAGTAACCAACCAAACCCAAGAGGCTTCTGATGTCTGTTGGAGAAATGGGTCTAGGACAGTTCTTCACTGCCTCTATCTTCTATGAATCAACTCGGATGCCCTCAGTAGACACCACATGACTAAGGAAAGCAACTGATCTCAACTAGAATTCACACTTACTAAACTTGGTGAATAACTGGTAATCCTTGAGAGTTTGTAGCATAACTCACAAATGATTTTCATACTCCTCCTCACTCCGAGAATATACAAGTATATCATCGATGAAGATGATGTAACACCCCAAAAATTCAAAGCTAAAGACCCAAAGCATTGCCATGAGTGTAATGATAATTCCCTGGTGTGGTGAGTGCTTTGGATGTGAATCGTGTTCATAAGAAGCTCTTATAAACAAGTTAAGTTGAAAGCACCCCAACTGATTAAGTTCTCATGTAAGATTCAACTATGATCAACTTCAAATGATCATTACTCCTAGAATATGAAGATTTAGGTGGCCTAAACCCGCCATCAACCGCATATTAATCTAAGCCCGAAGCAAAAAGTAATGCTCAGTTTACCAAAAAGACATTTGTCTGCGTAAGGGTGATGATTCGGCTAACAAGTTGTCACACTTGTGACTATTCATCAAGGCAACCATCAGCATAACTAGAAAGACCATAATTTCAGTCATGCTTGATGATTTGAGTGACGACTCATCAAGGTTCTGACGATTTGTCACCTGAACCGTCAGATAGACTCGTTCTTCACTGTTAACACATTTCTAAGGGTAATTTCACCGTAGGACTTTTGGATACTCATTTTAAATATTCTAAACATAATTTTGACTATTATAAACACCTATAAAACACTATATTTTCATCTTCTCTCTCTCAAGAAACTTCTAGGGTTCAAGAAAGCTCAAGAAGTGGCAATTCCATCAAAAGTCTTCTCCAATGTTCTCTTTCTAAGTGTTTTCTTCTCTTCCAAATGGTATGTAAAGCTAATATTTTTGTGTGGGAACCCCGCTCTCCCCACAACAAAGTTATATTTTTAGATTAAGCCATGGATCATGTTAAGGGTTTTAAGAGTTGAAATTCTTGAGTTTAATTCTTGACCTCTTGATTAAATCCCTTGAACGTTCTATGATTTTAGTGTGAATTACATGAGTTTGGAGTCTTTTCCCTCAATTTAATTCCTAATCTATGTTCATTGATTCTTCCAAGAAACTGATGAATTTCCATTATTAATTTGAAAGTCTATTTGTGTTTTAAAAGATTGTTTTCGTGTTTATTGGAATTAATTTATATTTTTCTAGAAATATTTGTTTAAGATTTTCAAGTTTATGCTTATGTAAAATTTACAAGCACTCTTATGTTATTATTATGAAATGAAAAGTTAAGAAGTTTATTGTATCTTGAGAGTCAAAGCAAAGTTAAAAGAGACTTAGAGGCAAAGCTCACAAAGATAGATATGTTCATGATACGATATTTCGAGCAAAAATGAATTTTAGAAAGTGTTTTAAGACTTATGTTATGAGCATATAGTATGTTTTTGTGAGAACTATTTAGCACCAAGAAGGATATAGGTTTAGACAACACCTGCCCCAAAACTACATTGCCACCGTAGGATAGGATCGTTCGCAGATAGGACAGCTTCTCTGTTATTTATAGCCTTCGAGCTCAGCCTTGGGATCTCCCGATTATGTTTTATCTTATACCCCATGAAGGTATAGGATGGCTCTGCCAACGAGGTCAAGTTATTGGATTCTGGAAATATGGACAAGACGTTGTACTCCATGATACTCACATGGTTTATGTCGGTTAAGAGAAACTTCCAAAAAACAAAACTTACTTATTTTAAGATAATATGTGATTGGTCGAGGCCACCAGTTTAAAGAGAGTTTTTATAAAGCATTGTTTTCACGTTTTGTACAGACTTTAGTTATTCAGTTTCCAGTTTGAGTTTTAGTTTTATGAAAATGTTTTAAGAAAGTTTTACTTATATTAATTTAAGTTTCAGCATTCAGGTCAACCATTCTTCTTTTCAGTTACTCAGCTTTGTCTAAGGTTATATTATTCATGCCTCAGTTTCCCATCTTTATCAGTTCAGATATTAGTACTGCTTTACTCTACTGCTTTACATGCCAGTCTATTCAAAGTACTGACACCTCTTTTTGGCGCTACATCACTGGATGATGTAGTCCCCAACTTTTAGATATACAGGTTCCTGAGTAGACTCTTCAGTAAGCTATGCCAATCAGCTTGAGTGAGTTCTCATTATTCTCGAGACTTAGCAGTATTCTAGTCATCAGCCTGTTTTGTTAGATAAAGGTAGTTGTACTCAGAATATAATAGAGGTTTTATAGACAGAGTCAAGTCAAGTCAGTTGTAACCAGTTTTAAACATTTATTCTTTTCAGTTAATAAAAGTTTATATTATTTTAATTCATCTTGCTTACAAAGGTTAGCCCATGTTAACAACTTCCATATTTTTTATTAAAAAGTTCAGCTTTATTAGTTGTATGCCATACCAAGTGGTTTTCTCGGGCCATTCATGGTTTTGAGTGCCAGTTACGTCCAGGGTGTAGGCTCAGGGCATGACAAATGATGATGAGCATGTCCAAATACTTCTTGAACACCCTGCTCATTATATCCATGAAAGCTGCAGGAGCATTCGTTAGTCCAAAAGACATAACCACAAATTCATAGTGACCATACCGAGTTGTGAAGGCTGTCTTCAGAATGTCACAATCTATGACTCTGAGGTGATGATAGTCAAACCTGAGGTCTATCTTAGAAAAGTAACTAGCACCCTGAAGCTGGTCGAACAAGTCATGAATCCTGGAGATAGGATACCTAATCTTGATTGTGACTTTGTTCAACAGATGATAGTCGATGCACATGCTGAGAGAACCTTCTCTCTTACACACGAAAAGGACTGGAGCACCCTATAGAGAGATGCTGGGTCTGATGAAGACATTAGATGTTTTGCAACGGTTCTTTTGTCTTTGTAGCAACGGATTCTTAAGCTTAATTGCAATGGTTATTGTATTTTTTGCAACATGTATCTACTGTATGTTGCAACGAGTTTTTTTGCTCAATTGCAATGGTTATTACAGTATTGTAACAAGTTTTTACTATATGTTGCAACGGATGTGATAACTCAATTATGACAGTTATTATTGTTATGACAACAGTTTTTTCACATTGATCGATTGTGCTACTGCAATGGTTAATTTTACCTACTGTAACAGTTTCAGATGTTCCAATAATTGGTAGTCTGTGCTTTAGAAAATGCTACTGCTACAGCTCTATTTTACCTATTGGAATAGTTCATACATGTTCCAATAGCTTGAGCTTTAAATATAAATATTTGACATACAAAATTGTAAATACCATAAAAGTTAAAAATTACTAAGCGAAACTGATTTATTCTAATTCAACATATCCCAATCAAACCAACATCCACCACAGGAGCAAAATATACAAAATATATGAGTCATAATATCACCCGCCACATTGGCGTAAAATATACAAAATGTACAAGTCATAATATACGTCATCCGCCATAGGCGCAAAAAATCAGTCGCAATACGATCCATGGGCAAAATATACATTAGTTGGCATATGTATCAACTGGATAACAAAATAAGACTTCATAATATCAACAAAAAATCTGATCATAGAAGAGTTTCAATCACTTTCAATCAAATCTCAAATGCCTTCCTCATCCATGCTTTCATCACCCCCCTGATAATTTTCTGCATCTACAAAAATCGATAAATAAAAGTTATGAACCAATTATCATGAGGTGAAAGGAGAAAAGGAAATAAGTTTCCTTTAGCAAATAAAATCTTCATTACCAAGTTTAGGCTAACAGAGGCATTATATTACGAAGTCTTATCCAAGGCAGTGAAGTGAAATGAGAAAACCAACATCTGGTATATAGATGCTTACCAAGTCTCATCCAAGGCAATGAGGTGAAAGGAGAAAACCAATATCTAGGCTACTGGAAACATTATTAAGCCAACACATATATGGATTCTTAGTCAATTCTATAGTTTATTAACATACAGAAGTAATCCAAATAGTACCATATCAATTATAACTCCAAAAGTTAGAATCTGAGATTGTTATTGCATTAGAAGTATTAATTTCACGTACCAGCAAGGATAGATTAAAATATACTACAAGAAAGATGTATTTTAACATACTAGCTAGAAGATGCATTTTAGCATACTACAAGTGTCAATGTCAATTGAACATACCAGCAGATGCATTTCAATATACTACAAGGTCAAGGGCAACTGCAAAAACATATGTTCACTAAATCTGTCTTCCTTCTTTCAATACTTAACAGATGCATTACGTAAATTTGAACAGATTTTGATTTTCCAGATGCATTACAAAGTCAGATTTGAACTTAACCTTATACTCTCAAATTTAGGCAAGGAAACCAACATAGAGTCATTAACTATCTTGCAGACTCAAGTTAGTCCCTTTAAGAAGGATCACTATATTACTAGCATCAGGCTGTTCAATGACAAAATTCAGTCCATTTTCAAGATTAAACACGACATGAAAAAACATAACATTAGATGCGATATAAGTAACTTCGAAGAGCTCAGTAAGTTGCTAATATTATTAGTATCCATAACATTAGCCAAACAGATTCTAAATAAAATCATACATTAGAAGAACCAAATCCAAAACTACAATATTTGAATACCAAAACCAAAACCCCAACCATAGCATTTGAATAGCAGTACCAAAACCAAAAAAGAAAACAACATCATTTGAATACCAAAACCAAAACAAAAACAAAAACTACAACATTTTAATACCAAAACCAAAACCAAAATCATAACATTTGAATACCAAAACAAAATCCCAAACCACAACATTTGAATACCAGTACCAAGACCATAACCAAAACCACATCATTTGAATATCAAAACCAAAACCAAAACTACAGCAGTTGAATACCAAAACAAAAACCATAACATTTGAATACCAAAACCAAATCCCAAACCACAACATTTGAATACCAGTACCAAAACCATAACCAAAACCACATCATTTGAATATTAAAACCAAAACCAAAACTACAACAGTAGGATACCAAAACCAAAACCCAAACCACACCATTTGAATACCAGTACCAAAACCGAAACCAAAATCAAAACTACAGCATTTGAATACCACAACCAAAATCAAAATCCAAACCAAAATCAAAACCAAAACCAAAACTACAGCATTTGAATACCAAAACCAAAACCAAAATCAAAATCAAAACCACAATATTTGAATACCAAAACCAAAACTAAAAATAAAACAAAAACAAAAGCCAAAACCATAATATTTAATACCAAAATCAAACCACAACATTTGGATACCAAAACAAAAACCAAAACCACGACCAAAATCACACACATATACAGATTGTAAAGTACAAATATCAAAACCACACAATGTGAATAACATCACAACATCATAGACACAGAGAACTATAACATTTGACCTTGACAACAATTTTAGGATAATTAACAGATGAATCAAAAAAACAATTATCAGCAATTTCCCGACAGACAACTACGAATAAATAAGAAGAAGAAGAAGAAGAAAAATAATAAGATAAGGAGGAGAATCATACCTTGATTATTGCTACTGGCAGATGGTCAATTGATCGGTTGGATATCTTCCTGTTGTGACTGACCACAAGATGCTGCCAATATGTCAGTATCCAATTGAAGCCCATGGTACATACGATTATGTCATCCAAGGATGTCAACTGTAACTTCATGGCGTATGCTTCTTTTTTGTTGTTCTAACTTTTCCACCATCCTATCTTCCAATTCATTCAACCTTTTTTGCATCTCATTTGTAGCAGTTATAGAGGACTCAACACTTTCCTTACCTTTCAGAGTAGTTTTAGTAAATCCTCACCCATACAATCTCAGGAATCCTGGATGTTCAGGTCCCATGACAGTGGCAAAAGATATAACAAATTCTTGGCCTTCTTCACTTTGTTGACTTTGCACTCTTTCCATTTCAGTCTACAAATCAAGTTCAAATGAAGAGAATTGAAGTAAATCAAACAAAGACTATATGATAACAAGTAAACAATATCAAAAATAAAGTTGATTAATACAATTTTAGTAATCGTATCGTCATCATTGTCCTTGTATGCTCGACCAGGTTTCCTTGATCTTGTAGCCACAAAGATTTTCTTAAGTGATACATCATCGGAGGTTTCCTTCTCTTTTTCCTAATTACATAAAAGTTAGTATTAATAAACTTTTAACGATTGAAAATCCATAATTAATGATTTAAGAAGAGAACACACCAATTTGTCGCGTATCACAACAAAACTTATTTTACCAGCAGTATGCAGATTCTTGAATTTTTTTTGATTCTTTGTATCTGTTTCACTCATTTTATGCAAACAATAGAGTTATAAAATGTACTTAAACAAGAAATCAAGAACATAAAAGTTAGTTGAGTGGCTGAGAATATAAATAACCCGAGTGATAATCAGCTTCTTAATTTTTTTCATTCACAATGATCATACAACTGTGTTCCTTTAATTCAAAAACTGAATTGAAGGATATACATGAAACAGAACCAACTTAAAGTATGCATGATTTATATCTAACCTTGAATTCATCACTAGCCCAATACTTGAAAAGATCCTTGAAATCATATTCTGAAACTTTGTTGAGCTTGTTTGCCAATCGAAGAGCATTAGTAGCAAATGGTATATAGTGCCTTGTATATAAATAGTTCTTATACTTCCTCTGAGCAGACTGAATTCCACTCAAAACCCACTTTTTTTCAGCGTCAGGAATATAGTATTTCTTCTATAATTTGTTCTTTGGGTTAGTAATATAAAAATTATAATATATTCTTAACTAAAATTAGGGAAGTAGGAAAACAGACCAGTGTATATTCCCACAAATCTTTTTTGGTATCCACATTACTCCACTTGTGTATATGAAGCATACAAAACATGGAATTTCTTGCCAAAGTTCCAAGAAAGCTACCCAAATCTACTACTACTGCTTTTGTAGGACCAATTGGTTGTTTGTGCCTATTCAGAACAATGGCTTTACGATCTTTTCGAGCATGTAAATGTTGCATTATTGTACTTCCTCTCTTTTTCTTTTGACTCAAAGGGCCTACAATGATACAAATCAATATTAAACTACATATTAAACAATAATGTAAACTAATTCAATAGTTAAAAGTATTTAGATGTTCTTGCCTTGTTCTCCGAATAGATCATTTTCTCCCGAATTCATCACAGGTTCTTCTTCCACTTTTTCAGTACATCTTCTCCTTTTAGAGTGGAAGAATCTCTTGGTACTTGTAGTATTTGTTCCTCTACAACTTCTGTTCCTACAGTGGAAGAATCTATAGGCACTTGTTACACTTGTACCTGACCAACTTGTGGTTTTAGAGCGGTAGAATTTTGAGTAACCCATTGAATTTGTTCCTGCACAGCCTGTGCTTCAACAGTACTGAAGGATCTCTGAGACACTTGTGGAATTGGTTCCTTCCCAACCTGTGCTTTTGCAGTAGTAGAATTCTGAGAATTTTGTTGCACTTGTTTTTGTATACCTTGTGTTACCAGACTCGCAGACTTTCGAGGAGACATTCGAGATAATTTTTCTTGTATAGCTTGTGCTTTCAGACTTGCAGACTTTCGAGAAGACTTTTGAGGCACTTGTTCTTGTATAGCCTGTGCTTTCAGACTTGCAGACTTCTGAGGCACTTGTTCTTGTATAGCTTGTACTTTTAGATTTACAGACTTTCGAGGCAGTAGTTCCTGCATAGCTTGTGTCACCAGATCAGCAGAAGAGTTTTGACACAGAATATGTTCAGTAGTCAATTTTTTTCTCAATAAAAAAGTCGTTTGCATGCAATAGATGTAAGACTTCTAGCTTCCATGTACTTGTTTGACTTTCCATTTTTGTTTTTCTTTGGTCTCATAATTGCTGAATCTAGCAAAAAGAACTATATGTAAGAATTACATTACCTTACAAATGGCTTAAATATCAGTTAGTCTAGATACTACTAATAGAGTAGCAGAGAAAAGCATGCACCAAATACATAATTTTGAAACAACTTCATCAAGAACATGGCCACTCTAGTTTAGGAAATAGATCGTTCAATACAAACAATAGAGTATTTTAGTTTTCATACAGATAAAACAAACAAGTAGTAGTGTCAAACCTTTTTGCAACTCTAGTCAGTCAGTATTGAAGCCGATTCTCCAATCCCTTCAACGATTCACTAAATCAGATATTAAATCTCCTGTAAAATTGAAGCAACCGATCAACATAAAATTCTAAGAAAAAAGAAACAAATAATAAATGAATAATGAGGATATAAATAAGAAACATAACCAAACTATTGCTGTCAAAATCCCTTTACCACTAACTCAAAAAAACTAAAACCATGATCAAAATTCAAAGCTAAATAGATAGGATTAATAAGAAGCATCAGGTTGATGCTAACAACAAAAGTGTATAAGAAACAAGGTCCTAATCTATAGTCAATGATCCAACAAAATTAACAAAAGTGTCTATTGCAGTAGACCAAATATTCGAGTTAAACAAGTTTACTAGGCAGCTAGCATTTAGACAAATGTTTAAACTTGCTAGAGAAGTTCTGAAGTTTCTTATTTAATCATCCGCCTCCATCCAATCCCTATCAGTATCATAATTATCATCCCCTTCTTCCAATGTTTCCAGAACCGTATCTTCTAAAAGTTGTGCAGTAGGAGGCATATCAACAACATCAACGGGGATATCTTCTCTTGCCCATCTAATGTCAATATCGGGTTATGTGTTCGAGGGACCAATGTCTTCAGTAGGCTCCCTCCAAAATGTCTCTCCTATGTTAGGATAGTTTTCTTCCTCCAAGTCATACAAATCAATAGGGACTTTATTCCTTGCATAATAAACATCCTTCTCAGTTGGATCCACCACATAAAACACTTGATGCACTTGAGATGCCAATGCAAAAGGGTCATCCGTACTACGTAATCTGTTAAAGTACACATGGGTCAATACAAATTCATCTTTTTCATTATGATACCAAGTACATATAAATAGTACAACACTAAAACAACCATAATAATCAAGCTTGATATATCTTGAATAGCACCATAATAGATAACTTCTCCATCAATTAGATTCTGATCTCGGGCACTAGCAAAACTCTCAGTTGTTGCAGCCAAAGACACTCCACTATTTTGAGACTTTCATGTGGAATCCCATTGTAATTTGTGAAACCGGTATCCATTAATGAAATAGGCAGTATAGCTTCTAGTTGCCACCCTATTTGTCCCTTTAGCTAGCCACTTTAACTGATTAGGCACTTCAACTATATCAACTTTCTCTTTGAACCAGTTGTCAAATTCTTAACTGTGATCCTTGCTATTGTCCATGCACTTAATCTAACAGTACTGTCAATTATAACTTTATGTTCCCTGTAATGAATTTTTCAAATACAACCATTAAGCATTTATAACTGAATTTTACAGTACATTAATAGTAACAAAATAAATGAAGTTCAAAATAAAAAGACTTAATTAATAAAATCCTCGACTTGTTCATGTCCGGTGTTGAATAGTATATATCAATGTGCTTCAGAAGATAACTGTTGATCCATATTAAAAGGCTTTCCTTTTGTTTTCTTCTCTTTTCCAATTGAATGACCTAGCTTCGGGAATACAGTTGATACATCATCTTGCTCTTCTTGTTCAGCATCCTCGCCATTCTCAGTTTGGTACCTGCTGAATCTTGTTTTCATTCCATCATGTAAGTATCTCGAACCAAACATCAAGCACTCTTGGTCAATAAACCCCTCTACTATTAAAGCTTCCAGATTATACCGATTACGAACCAGGTCCTTCAATTCACCCAATTCTCTCTCCATTGGATACATATAACGAAGATGATTTGGACCCCCAACTTAATTTCATCAACCAAATGGATAGGCAAATGTTCAATTATATCAAAAAAGGTTGAAGGAAATATCTTTTCAAGATCACATTCAATTTCTTTGATTTCAGTTTGCAATCCCTCTAGATCTGCCCGCTTTATTACCTAAATGCATATGGATTTCAAAAAGTTTCCCAACCTAAGAAACACGACTGCAACATTCTTAGGCAACGATTTATGAACTGCAATCTGCAGTAAGTAGTGCATCATAATATGAGCATCATGACTCTTATATCCTGATATCTTTATTTGTTTCATGTTTACACGGTTTAATATGTTCGAGGCGTACCCTTTTGGTAATTTGGCATTTTTACACACTGTACAAAACACTTTCTTTTCTTCTGATTTCATGGAAAACCAGAATTTAGCTAAGTACACTTTGCCATTTATGTTATCTTTTACTGGATGCAACTCTTTCCTTATCCCCATTAATTGCAAGTCATATCGAGAATTAATGTGATCCTTTTACTTTCCTAATACCTTAAGTAAAGTCGTAAGTAAACTATCAAAAAAGTTTTTCTCAATATGCATCACATCTAGATTGTTCCTCTACTTATTTGCAGGCCAATATGGTAATTAAAAGAAGATGGATCTTTTCTTCCATGGGCCCTCAGAAGTTCGACGCCTTTTCTTTTGGACCTTTTCAAAAATATTGTTGAAATCCTGTAGCTTTTCAACCACTTATGTGCCCGACAAAGGTGTAGGTGCAGATCTATGATCCTCCGCACCATTAAATGATTTCTTGTCTCTTTGGTATGGATGATCAGGAGGCAAAAATGCCCGATGACCCAAGTAACACATCTTATGACTATGCTTCAGATATTGAGAGGATGTGCTATAGTTACAAGTTGGACATGCCAATTTACCCTTAGTGCTCCATCCGGACAGCATTGCTAGTGCCGGAAAATCACTAACTGTCCATAACAAGGCTGCACACATTTGAAAAGTTTAGTTTGTATGAGCATCATATGTTTCTACCCCAACTTTTCATAGCTCATTCAACTCATCAATTAATGATTGTAGGTACACATCAATATTATTTCCTGAAGAGAATGGAACTAGAATGATCATTGACAACATTATGTACTCTTACTTCATGTAAATCCAAGGTGACAGATTGTAATTCATCAGCATGACAGGATATGTGTTATGGAAAATGCTCATGGTCCGAAATGGATTAAACCCATCACTTGAAAGATGCAATCTGACATTTCGAGGATCACTCGAGAAGGTTGGAAGCAAAGCATCAAAATCCTTCCAAGCTTCTCCATCAGCAGGGTGTCTTAGATTCCCGTCATTAGGTCATTCAGTAGCATGCCATTTCATTGCAACAGCCGTTTCAGAACACATAAATAGTCTTTGAAGCCTAGGCTTCAAAGGACAATATCTCAAAACCTTGGCTGGTTTTTTTAGATTTTCTAGTATTCAATCCATGAGCAATATTTACCATCTAGATGACCCACACACAGAGAAATTATCGGCCTCTGCCTTGTCTTTCTAAAAGAGCATGCAATCATTAGGACATGCATGTATTTTTTCATAACCGACACCTAAATCTCTTATCATCTTTCTAGACTTATTGAAAGACTCAGGCTGTTGAGCAAACAAAAATGCTTCTTTCAATAAATCTAGAAGATTTGAAAAAGCCACATTACTCAACCCATGCAGACTTTTGAGAAAGTATAACCGAATCATGAAACTCAACTTGCTAAAGTTCTCATATCCTTAATATAACTTCTTTTTCCTGTCTTCAACTAATCTAAAAAACCTCTTTGCATCTTCAAATAGTCCTTCTCTCACCCCTTCTTCATGCCCTACATCATCATCTATATTTCTAAATATGTCATGAAGCAGTCCATCAATATCATCATGACTGTTACAAGCTTTATCATTACTGCTTGGATGTGGTGTACTTGAGGTTACCCTTTCCCCGTGAGAAATCCACCTGTCGTATCCTACAACAAATCCTTTTGCAAACAAGTGGTCCTCCACAACATTTCTAAAATTCCAATAGAGATTCTTGCAAACATCACATGGGCATAATATCTCATTTCCTTTAGAATCTCGTTCAAATGCCTTATCAAGAAAATCCTTCACTCCATTGATGAACTCATCACTGCTTCTTCTTACATTCATCCAACTTCTATCTAAATTAATCATTGACATCTTTTTGACACAAGCAATCAATTTTTTTTACTAATAAACATAAAATACAATAATGTTCTGCAACTGAACAATCCATCAGAATATTCCAGCTAAACAATCATATTTCAAATAACACATGGAAACTATAAAGTTTAAGATTTAACGCAACAATAATAGCAAGAACTTCACAATATTACTTTACAATAAAACAAAGACAATCCAGATTAATAACTAGGCAATAATTTCAGACATACTGCTAACTACTAAAACAAAAACTAAGAACCATTCATGTCTTTTATAGGATACATAAAGTGAGATCTTTTATCAATGTTCAATCGAAAGCAAAAGCAAATTCAAATTAAAAGAACAATGAAAGCTATAATGGCTACTTGATGGACTATTACAATTACTTCATGCTTAACACTCATACAACAATAATCAGATATGATTCACACATTAATCACTTTATCAATAACTCATTTAGGTTCAACAAACGAAATCATTTCAAATTTAATTTAACTTTATCAAAAAAATAAAAATTATTTTAAACTTAAACATGAGAATATATACTGGATCAAACAATTTCTTTTTCAATAAACATGAGCATATGGACAAAACATGAGAAAGCTGGACAAAACAGTCCCTTTTTAATAAAAGACCATTTTTCAGTTTGTGCTAAGCAAGGCATATAGCCAAATCCAGTAACTTAACAAGAGATATCACCTTAATATAATAGATTTCACACTCAAGAAGACAACTAAGTAGATGAAAGAGATGACACAATAAAAAATAATGAAAGCTATAACTACTACTTGATGAACTATTACTATTATTTCATGTTTAACAATCAGATATAATTCTAACATTAACTACTTTACCAATAACTCATTTAGGTTCAACAAAAAGAATCATTTCAAATTTAATTTAACTTTATAAAAAAAAAGACAAGATTAGTTCAACTTAAACATCAGAATACTGGACCAAACAATTCCTTTTTAATAAATATGAGAATACTCGACCAAACATGAGAATGCTGGATCAAACAGTCCCTTTTAATTAAAAAACTATTTTCAGTTTATCCTGAGCAAATCATAGCCAAAACCAGTAACTTAACAAGAAACATCACTTCAATATAATAAATTTCACACTTAAGTAGACACACTAAGTAGATAAAAGAGATGACACACTAAATAAGAAAATATTGTTGCCAAGATCAGTAACATAAATGAAAGAGATGACTTACTAAGTAAATCAACAGCTTAGCCAAAATCAGTAGCATACATAAAAGATATGACACAATAACTAAACCAACACTTTAGCAAAAATCAGTAACAAAAATAAAAGAGATGTTACACTAAGTAAACTAACAATATAGCCAATGTTTGGACACTTCAAGAAAATAGATTCCACCATTAAGTTTTTGAACAAACAGTGATTATTTCTTACAAAGAAGCAGATACAGTTTTATCCAACTTTATAAGTATTCAAGAAAGGTCACACAAATTATTATTAGAAAACAAATAGATTCAGGTTTAAATCATGTCTCAGGAATTCTTATCTTAATAAATCATGCCTCAGAAATTCAACATCAATGGCAAGAGAAATCCGGTTCTTAGTAACCAATTTCACTAATCTATTATCAAAAAAAATTAAAAACAGGGTAAAAATACACTACCAGATTTATTAAAACCTAATGCAATAAGAAATAAACATCAATGTCCATATTGAATAATCCACCAAAAAAGATTCTAACAATGACAAATTAAGACAACAAACAGTAGCTACTATAGCACATACAATAGAAAAATACCACAATTATACTATAGCTAACAACAATAAATTAGGACCACACACAGTAGCTAATTTAATAGCTACATACAATAATAAAATCTCACAATTATACCATACCTAACAATAATAAATTAACACAAATATACAACATCATCTAAACAATACATGCAATAGAAAAAAATCAATAATTTTAACACACCTAACAACAACAAATAATTAAAATACACAACACCAACTACCAGCAAAATCCAACAGAAAAATCTAACAATTTCACTAACCCTAAAACAAACAAACAAAACTCCACTCACAATTGCAACCTAAGCACATGCAGCAATAAAATTTAACTATTTCGCAAACAGAGTTAAAGAGCAACAACCACATAGCTCAAAACTTAAAGAATAAAAAATAGATTAAAGAAAAATACCTTAAAAGACTAAACTCTTTGAAAAGCTCTAGGTCCAACTCCAGTCACAAGCAGAAACACTAATAGATCTGAGAGATGTAGCTAAAATCACCAAAACTCCAACTAAAATCACCAAAAACCCAACTAAAATCACCAAAAACCCAACTAAAATCACACAAACCCTCAATGAGATGATAGGGGTTTGCACATTTTAGCTCATAATAGTGAAATATGAGTTGAGAATAGTGCAAATCTGAGAACATTAGCTCTGATTTGTAGCGTCAGTAATTTTGAGAAGAGAAAGTTAAGAGAGAGGTTAGATGTGAGCTTAGAGAGTGTAGTTGCTAAATGTTTGTTTCTAAAATGAGGTCTGCAAAATTAAGAAAAATAAAAATAAAATAAATGGTATTGGCGGGTGATGAAAATTATTGAGGGAAATGGTGGAGGGAAATGTAGAGAATTAATGAACTGTTGCAATACATGTAAAATTTTAACAAACCGTTCCCATAGATGATGTTAATGGTACGTTTCATAAAACCATTGCAATATCTGTAGCTATGGCAACAATCATATTTTTAGAGTAACAGTCATATGGCTAAGCCGTGTCAATAGGTACAAATCCTTCTTGCAATGGTCATAACCATTGCATTAGAATAGTTATAGCAACAGTTTGGAAATGGTTACTAGCAAGTCTGCTTCCATAGGCACAATTTCTATATCCGGGATGATCTTTTGGAAATACTTTTAGAAATTAGTTAACCAATGGGACTGACTCAAGAGTTGGGGTCTCAGAATCTGTATCCTTGACCCTAACAAGGTGAATCATATACCCTTTAGAAATAATTTTCCTAGGCTTAAGTTAAGGGATTAACCGACCTACATGTACTAAGGTATTACTCTTGCATTCTAAGACTGGTTCATTTGAAAACTGGAACTGAACTATTCTAGTTCTACAATCAACTGAGGCATAATAGGAATGTAACTAGTCCATGCCTAGAATAATATCGAAGTCAGTCATTTCTAACTCTACAAGATGTGCTGAGGTGACTTTTGGAGAAACTGTGATAGAGAAATTTGTGTATACCTATCTAGCTATAACTGGGTCAGCAACTGGAGTAGAGACTGTGAAGGGTTCTGGGAGGATTTATGGACTGACACCAAATTTTACTTCTATATAGTGAGTCATAAAAAAAGTGTAGCTCCGAGGTCTAACAGTGCATATACATCAAGATGAAAAACTCATAACATACCCGTGACCACATTGGGAGAATCTTCCTGGTCCTGTCGATTCTGAAGAGCATATAATCAGTTCTGGTGTTGACCGCCATCTGTGCTGGATGAGGCATCCTGCTGAGTCAGGCGACTTACTTGAGCTGCTGTAGAGTAAGCCTGATTCTGCAGGCGAGTATCCCTTCCCTTTTGAGCAGTCACTGGACAATCTTTCATTCTGTGGCCTTGCTTACCACATCCAAAACAATTCCCACTACTAGTCATACACTCACCTTTGTGGTTCCTACCACACTTCTTGGAAACTGGATGAGTGCGTCACCTAGTGACACTACCTTGGGACTTAGAGCTTGGTGCCCTATCCCGCCAATCCTATCTAAACTTGGGCACTGGGGCACTAGCAGAAGGTGGGGCTAGGACTGGAGATTTTTGGTAGAATTGAGAGCAGTTCCCACCATCTAACCTCTGTTGAGAATAACTGAAGTCACTTGTTCTGGCCCTGTTGTTGTCCTTTCCTCTCTCTTTGATTTTCTCTTTCTCAATATGCTAGGCATGAGTTATCAACAAAGAGATATCCATCTCATTCACCAACATTGCAGTCCTGCACTCCTTAACCGCATTATCAGAGACACCTGCCACAAACTTACTCATACGAGCCCTTGGGTCATCTACCATTTCTAGAGCTTACTTTGACAGTTGAGTAAAATTGAGGGAATACTCTTTCACACTTATGTTATCCTGCCTCAGATTTATGAACTTCTGAACCTTGGCTTCCCTGAGCTCAAGTGGGAAGAACATGTCCAAAAAATCAATCTTAAACTGATTCCAATCCACTAGGCCTGCATTGGTACCTCTAGTTTTTTTCCATTGCTTATACTAGATATGAGCCACTCCCTTCAATTGATAAGCGGCTAAGTCTGCACTCTCAACCAGGGTGACACCCATAATCTCAGTAACCTTCTGGATGTCATCAAGGAATTCCTGTGGATCCTCTTCAATTTGAGTGCCATGGAATTCTGGAGGATTCATCCAAGTGAAGTATCAGACCCTAGCTGCTGCAAAGTTATTTTGTGGTGGAGCTGGTGCAACAGCCTGCGTTGGTGCTTGTTGGTTGCCATTTCTGTCTCCGTTTCCCCTTCTCTTCGCTCTTTTGGAAGGCATTTTTTGTAATGCAAAGAGTATGAGTTAGAAGGAGATGAAATAGAGTTCATACTCTATGGCACGAGATGGAAAAGAAATAAGGGAAGTTTTCTTAAAAATGCCTCGTAGCTTTTCCCCCATAAGTGTGGCGTGCTTCACACCCATGAAGGAGACTCTACTTGATGCAACTTTCAAACACCCAAGGACACTTAAACCTGATGCTCTGATACCATATTTGTCACACCCGAGGCTACCCCCTAGATGCAACACAGTGCTTAGAATCATAAGTGACCCCAAGCTAACCCATGGTCTGGCATAACTAAGCATTTCATAATAAATATACTAATTATGCGGAACTTACACTGTTTAATAAATATGTTTGACAATAATCCAATAGTCATCTGAGATATATAAGAAAATGAAATACTAGTCTGAATAAACACTGGCAGCAACAGCTGAAACAAATACTATATCTGAAAGCCTCTATCTAAAATGAGTTGCTGTGACAAATCCCCAACTAACTCCAAAAGTCTGAAATACTGTAACCGAATATTGAATAGATAAGCATAACTATCATCCTTGAACTATGAGGACTCACCACTGAGCTGCTGAGTAGGAATTGGAGAATTGCACTAAACGCGGCATGGATACTGAGCACCTGAACCTACATCATGATAAGATATAGCATAAAAGTACGCGTCAGTACTTGGAATGTACTAAGCATGAGGGATATATGCAAAGATGTATGTACAATTACTGAAAAGATAGAAGACATACTAAACATGAAAGAGATGATGCAACATGACTGAGAGATAAACTGATGCAATGGACAAGTATATAACATAAATTGTAACATGCTAAAATAAACTGAGTAACTGAATATTGAATACAAGGTTAATGCAACTATTGAATCTAAACTGTGGGAGCTACTCTCAACCAACATACCCTTAGATGAGCTAACTATGGGGCCAACCTATGACCCTGGATGGGAGGGAATTCATACCTTGCCAAGGCTACAAACATTAGCTAGCATGGACCCATTAATCTAATGTCCAACAAGGGACTAGGGTGTCAAGCCTGAACTGACGGGTGACTCTTTTAGAACCTACGGTAGCGCCGCAGTTCTGGAACTTAGTGACTTCTACTAAAGGTCTCAGCCTTAACTAGCTGGTGAGCCTTGATCCCTTCATCCGCTTGGTTCTAAGCCTACTCCCAACTGAATATACAAGTAATAAGTACAAATTGAAATACTGGATAGCTCAAATACTGATTATTTTGAGAATGCATAATACTAACATTGAAAACCGATAATATTCAAATCTTGAAATATAACCGACTTCAATATCTTTTTAGCATACATGATTTTAAGGTACTAAAATTGACAAAATACTAGGGTTATAGAATTCCGAGTATATGACTATCCTAGGTTCCCAATAAAACAAGTAATAAACCCCAAACACATCCATAGAAACTGAATTTCGATAAGTACATAGAATTAGGAACCCTAGGTCTGAGGAACTATCTGAAAACTGAAGGATATTGAATTACTTAGGGACTCAATGGGTGAAAGGGACCCATTGATGAAATCCCACATACCTGGAAGAAGATTCTACGAAGAAATCCTTAGATTTGGGGCCTGAACTTGGGAGAACCTTCTTCTTGTTCTTGAGAGGAAGAAGCATTTCTTTTCTCCTAATTTTGATATGTATCGACTTAATCTTAGGGAATGAGGGGTTTAGGCTAGGTTTAGGCCTAAAATTATCCTTAGGATTAGTAAAACGACATAACATATCTTTTAAAAAGGATAGGAAATGTCTTGAATATCCTTGAGAATTAAAACAAAAATTGCTGAAAATTTCACGACTCAGGTTACACGGACAGGTTCCATGGTCTGTGGATGCTTCCACGGCCTGTAGAACCTTATCATGGTTTTTGGGCCTTTTTGACATGCTGCAGGTCTGAGATATATAATACCAGTCAATGATTTGTAGATCATTCCACCATTCATGGAAACTCATCGTGGTTTCTGGGAAATTATTGGGCCTTAGGTCTGAGTTCCAGGAGTGGAATCCATGACTCAAGGACTGTTCCACAGTCCGTGGTTCCATCTCGTGGACCTGACCCAAAACTACTGATCTCTGTATGAGTTCAATGGAGGCCTTCCATGGCTCGTGGACCCTTCCACGGTTCGTGGAAACCATCTGTGGTTCTGGCTGAGACTTGGAAAATTTCATTTTCTTCTTTTTCTGAGCTAGTTCTAGGCTTGGAATTTATGGGGTGTTATCGCCCTTTTCTGAATCACCCACACTTTTAGCCATGAAGCCACTCAATAAGTTAGTCAACCAAACTATTCTCAAAAGCATCTACCGACCTACTAGAAACCTTTACCTCCTACCAATGTTCACCTCAAATGTGGTCACCTGGACACTCGAACTCTACCAAAGCCAAGCACTGGTCCCACTAACCTCCAACATCCATAACACCCGCCTATAGAATATCCTCGAGAACCAAAGTAGTATGCGTTGAATGACCACCATCCTGCGGATGGACACCTATATTGAGATTAACCCAATTACCCAAACTCATTTAAAATAACCATCAAAAACACAATTTCAACTGAGACAACATCATCACAAATGATATGGGCAAATATCCCGTGCTGAAGAACCATCTCTCGAATATAGATTATGGGCCAAACACTCCGGACTATACAAAGTATGAATTGACAAGAAATTAAAGAGCTAGATCAACCTATCCAGAAAGACCCGAACAACCTCAAATCTTTGCAAGGAGTGTGGAAAGCCTACTAAGAAGTCCATAACAATTAAATCAACTCCAAATTCTAGGAATACTGCCACGACCCTTAATACTTGAAGTGCCATCCGGACCTAAGGTCTCCTTTCTAACCTCATCAAGCATGAGATCCACCATATTTCACATACCAAGTTAAACTAACTCATTGGGTAAGGAAAGGATGCCTGAAGTTAAAGGTCACCGCTTAGATACTAGAAATCCCATAACCTCTAACCTAGCCATCTTTCAGCTCCAAACTGCAATCTTTCCGTACCAACAAAGAAACAATCAACTCTAAAAGCATCTCATTATACCATAAACTTTTGTCCCACAACTGGAACAACTCGATCAATGCTGAAATCCATATGGCTTGAGCCCTTAGGAAGCTAACCTCAAAACTTATCGAACCACCAAAAAGGAACAGTGTAATGAATCACTCTAGTCATTGATGATGCAACCAAAGAGAACCCTTCACAAGTCGTTTGAAGTAACTTGCTCAACCCCAAAGTCTAAAATCTAACTCAAAATATTAATCATGCACCTCCACATGTGCTTGAGTAGTCTTAGATGATATTGATGAACACTAAATCAATTAGATGATATTAATAAACACTAAATTAATTGAAACTAAATAGGTTGAGAAACCAAGGTTCCTCAAATCACAACCTAACTAGAACACCCTATAGAGAAATACTAGATTTGACAAACCCCCACTCCTAGAAGATCTTGGAGAAATTTCTTTAACTCTCACAACTCTGCTAGTGTTACTCGATATGGCAGAAAAAGGAATGGGTCGAGTGCCCAACTCAACATCCATGTCGAGGTCAAAACACCAAGCCCAAAAGAAGACAACAATAGGAAGAAGATTCTCTAATTACTCATTGATTGCAAAACTAGCCCAAGATAAGGATATTTACACTACCACCACAAACACAAGCAAGACAATCCAAGGCCCAATATTAGGAGATAAAGAAATAACTAACCCCAGCCTAGAACTTCAGCAAGATCAATCAATTAGGATGACAAGGTCAACCCACGCATCTACACTCTACAAGAATAACCTCCCAAGGCATGAAATACTGGATCCACTACAAAACAAATTCTCCTATGCGGTAGTTACACGTATAAGCACTACAAAATCCAATTAGTACATCCAGATGTGAAGCGAGCAGGCAAATATCTATATATGAATATGCAGACCCATAAAGCAAATAATATATAAACTGGCTGATTATAAAGAAGATCATACCTTTAGTGAAGACGTCTGGAACCTCCATCCTTGACCTACCAAAAAGGCATAAAAATGTCTGCATGCACCACCCAACTAAGTAGTTGGTGCTAAAGGATCGGACATCCCACACCAGGGATACTCTCTAGAAAGGTGACAAACCACCCCACAATCATAACACCCCTGATAATCTCTGCCCAACTACAAAGTACCTGCCAACTCAAAATGGTTACCTGAGCTGCCTAACTGAAAATCACCCCTAGAAATCTGGGGACCACCCTCACTACCTTGCCAACCACCTCTAGCCGGTGGTACTAGATCTTGAAGAGGGTGAAACTCCCTGACCCTGGGACAAGTCCTAGGAAAGTTCCCTAACTTACTGCACACGTAGAAACCTCTACCAGATAGAGTCCAATGGGAAGATCTTGTTAAACTAGACTGGCCACCACGACCTAAATACCTAGAATGCAAAACCTCATAGAGTCTAGTCTGAACCCTGTCTACTCTGCCTAACTTAACCTAAATGACCATCTTCTGAACCCTATGGTATTGCATGAACTTCCCTGCTAGACTGGGAGTAGTGATGCTAACCTTTACTAGAGAATCCTATACCTCGAGACTGAGAACCACAAAAATTGCCTTGATGGTGATGCCTTTTACCAATGCCTACATATGCCTCATGAAATAACCACCCTACGACCTAGGAATGATCAACCTCCTTAATAAATGTAGTCTCAACTGCCACCAAGTGCTTTATCGCCAAACAGACTAGAAAAATCAACCCTCTAACAAATTTGTACACTCTCTAAAACTTTGTAGGCATAGTACTAGCAGTATGCCTCTTTATCTTATGAAACCTCACCTAATATTATGAAACACAAATGGTACCTTGCTGAATATATACCAACACACCTGTGGCCATTGATCTTAGGCGTAATTACACACCTAAGTGTCATTATCTATGCACATTTAGCTTAGTTTTGAGGATAACTTGGTGTGAAATTGAGGTATATATTATGTATGTGTATATTTGGCTGCAAAAGTACATGTTTAAAGTGTTTAAGGTTCATTTGGAACAAGTCAAGAGTCAAAATTATCAAATAGAATTTAGATGAGAAAACTAGCCTTGCTAGCTTGAGCTATGCGTATTCTAGTGTACTTTCATGAGCTCTATTGTGTTGTATGGACTAATGTGTGTTATGAATTGATGTATAAGACCATTGAAGGATATATGGAAGATAAATGAATCATACAAACAATCCAAAAGAAGTGGGGAATCAAGGAACAAGTATACAAGGATAAAGAGAGAAAAAGTGGACGAACCTTAACATTTGGAGGGGGCCATGCGCCGCATCCCTCAAGGATGAGGTGGAGGCCATGCCTTGCACACCCTAAGGATGAGGTGGAGGCCATGCCTTTAACACCCTAAGGCTGAGGTGGAGGCTCAGAATTACATCCCCCATCGTGGAGGTCCACTAATTTGGCCACACGGCCAACCACGCGATGCGACCTCCCCCCTAAAACGTCCAAAATTGGGTTTTAACTTGGTTTAATTTGGGGGAAAAGTTGTAAATGCATATGATTATCAGGGGACAGACTATGGACGACATAAAACACAATAAAAGGAGTACTTAGACACATTTACACACATCTTTGGAAGAACACAAGAATTGGAGAGCAGAGGAGACATCAAGGAGCTCAAACTAGGGTTCTTTGTTCTTTAACTTTTATTTCTTGTAGTTTTACTTTATGAATTCATCAATGGTGATTCTTTGTAATACAATGAGTGTATAAACACCCTCTTTCTAGGGTTGAGTCTACAACATGATTGCTTAATTATGGTTTTATAGTTAGTTTATATGTTATCAAGTCATGTGATTATTCTTGCATTCTTGTTTTAACTATTCTAAAGCGTCATAAACTTTAGGATAAATCTAAGTCTCAAAATTAATTGACCATAGGAGTGGAGGGACGGAATGAAGAATGTAGAGAGTGTGGATGATATCTTTTATTGTTAGTTTATCTTTTATTGTTAGTTAGCAATTTTAAGGGATGATTTACGGTTAGGATACTAATATACCTAAAAGCCGCACTTGGTTAATAAAATGGGAAGATAGTTAAATGCATCCAAATTAAAGACTCACATCCCCATTAAACAATGTAGTTGTGAGATTAATTTGGGTAGATGACTTAGAGGATGACCATTCCCAAGTTATAATATCAACCCTGTAGATCAACGATCATGATAAGCATCAACACCGGCTAGAAACCATAGTTATGCATGAACATGAAGTAAATGCCTCAACCCTGGATCTCTCCATATATTGTTTTCAATCCAAATTTCATATCGTTGTTATTTCTAGTCTTTACTTTATAAAAGCAAAAATCAAACTATTGGTTACAAATCGCACTTGTTAACTTCAATAGTATTAATTAAGTTGAACTGTTTGCTAAATACCAAGTCCATGTGGGATAAATATTCAGCCTGCAAGAGCCACTTTATTACTTGCACGACCATGTACACTTGCGTGTGCGCTTGGGAGAGAATACGTTTTTAGTGCTATTGCCGGGGACTTGAAAAAGAGGCAACCTTCTAATTTTTTTTACTGTTTTGTTTGACAAGTACTGACAACTTGATCTTAGCTAGTGAATTTGTAGGTACAAGTTTTAATCATGAGAAAGATGGTAAGGGATAAGGAACTGGTTGATCCACTTCCTGAACCTGAGCAACAGTTGTACCAAGCTAGGAGAGAAGCAACACTTCTCAATCCGATCCCACAAGTTCAGCAGGGTGAGACTATTCCTCCAGTCATAGTGGAGGAACAACCACCAGCCCGCAGGATAGTACGCAAAGTGGCAATCCCACTCGCAACTAATTTGACCTCATGCATTCAAAAACCAGCTGCTGAAGGCCGATTAAAGCTGAAGCAAAATATGGTGCAATTGTTGCACACAAGCGGGCATTTTACAGGGCTATCACATGAGGACCCATATGTTCATCTCTAAAACCTTTTGGATATTAATGATAAATTTATTCCCACTGGAGTCTCCACAGACTACTGAGTCTCACACTTTTCCCGTTCTCATTATTGGGAGAAGAAAAGAAATGGTTGAAGGCAGAACCTTCAAATTCGATCAAAACTTGGGACAACTTGGAAAAAAAGTTTCTCACTCGATTCTTTCCTTCGGGCAAAACTACAAAGTTGAGGAGTGAAATTCTAAGCTTCAAGCAAAAGCCAGACGAGAACCTCTATTATGCATGGAAGAGATTCAAGTCTGTTCTTAGGGATTGCCCACATCACCAATAGAACAATGAGCTATTAGCTCACACTTTTGTAGAAAGTCTTGACCATAATACAAAGATTTTTCTAGATTCAGCGGCAGGTGGTCAAGCTTTAGAAAAAACCTATGATGAACTTTATACTCTTCTCATTTGTATTGCACAAGATAATCTAGAGTGGCATGGTGACATGTCTAGAAATATGGTAAAGAGGCCTGCAAGCATGATCGAGGTTGATAGTGTCACAGCATTAGCTGCACAGTTGGCCATGTTTCAGAATTAGGTGATGACTCAGTTTCGCAAATTGAGTATGGCACAACCTCAAGCTCAAGTTAATGCAGCGCATCAGGTTCAAACTTGGTGTGAAACTTATGGTGTTAGCGGTCATTCAACAGAATGGTGTGGAGCGAATCCAGAGTCAGTGAATTTTTTAGGCAATGCACTGAAAAACAATCAAAATTATGGTAATGCCTACAATCGCAACTAGGGGAATAATCAGGCTCACCCACTGCAGTTTCAACATCAGTAAGGTATGTAGAACAACACTTAGTCCAACAATATTGAGGAAATGTTGATGAAGATCATAACTAATCAAGCATAGATTGCTGCTGATCAAGCACAGATGGTTGTTGACCTAAAAAATCAACAGTTAGCCACAAAGACATTAGAAGTTCAAATGGGTAAGTTGGCTCAGGAAAAAAACATGAGACCTCAAGGGAGTTTTCCTAGTGATACAGAAAAACCATAGCAAGTGATGGAAATCACACTGAGAAGTAGTAAAGATTTGACTGACGAACCTCTAAAGAAAAATCATGAGGTGCAAGATGAGTTTATCACTGCCAAGTAGACTGAGTCCAAAGAATCTGACAACAAGGGGAAGTATGAGTACCCTAATAAAATGCAAATCGAGCAACCTCAAGACAGACCACCACTGCCATTCCCTCAAAAGCATATCAAAGCTAAAGAGTATGCTTATTTTAAGAAGTTCTTTAACACGTTCAGAGAACTTCACATTAACCTTCCTTTGTTAGATGTTTTGCAGGGAATGCCTTAGTATGCTAAGTACCTGAAGGATGTGGTGGCGAATAAAAGAAGGTTGGCGGATATTGAGACTTTGGCACTTACGTACAGTTCAGTAGTGATGAGTAAGATGCCAAAAAGCTCAAGGATCCTTGGAGTTTCACCCTCATCATACAAATTAGTGAAAGTGATATTGTCCAAGCCTTGAGTGACTTGGGGCAAGCATTAACTTGATGCCCCTTTCATTGTTTAATACTCTTGGGTTGGGAAAGCCAAGGCCCATATCAGTTGTGCTACAGATGGTAGACAGACTAGAGTGGTTTCAGAAGGAATCATTGAGGATGTTCTCATCAAAGTTGGTAAGTTCATTAATCCTGCTAACTTTATTGTTCTTGATTACGATGCATATGATAGGGTACCAATTATATTGGGACGTCCATTCTTGGCTACTAGTAGAGCATTGATTGATGTTAGAGAGGGTACGCTCAAGATGAGACTGAACGATGAAGTGGTGGTCTTTTGAGTGTACAAAGAACTCAACAACCCTCACACTACAAAGATCTATGCATGATCACAACTATAGAAGTAGATGAGTGTGGGGTAGAGAAGCAAGTACCTCTAATTACCTCTTCAGACTCTCTCATGGAGTTTCCCAAGCTGACAAATAAGTCTGAACCTGCAAGACTTGAATGCAATCCTGAGAAGGTAGGTGTAAGAAAGGCCACAGATCTTGAGGGTGAGCATAAGAGAGGTCATAAAAGAAGAAGAAGATGGGCCTCGAGTAGGAGGAAGATAATGAGGGAATGGGAATAAAAGTTATGATCTGAGTCATGCTGTGATGGTAAATCAGGCGCTACTTGGGAGACAACCTAAGTTAAGGTAGTATTTTTACTCTTTTTAGTTTTCTTTAGTATCACTTGTGGTTTTGTTTTCGTGTGATCTCAATAGGTTGAAGGGAAGTCTAAGTATCTGAGATCTTAGCTAAGGACCATGGAAAACACTAAGTGTGGGGTCCTCCGAACCCCTTTGATGAACTTGATGCTACTAGCTAGGCCTAGAGGCCTCAAAGAGTATTTCTATCTTTACTTTTAATTATACTTTGGGGACAAAGTATGGTTTTAAGTGTGGTGTGGTAATCTTCCAATTTTGTTAGGGTGAAGTGCTCTATAGGATTTCTATATTTATTTATTTTTATTAAATTGAAAAAAAAATATAAGAAGATTTTATCTTTGTTTCCTTTGTTTTGTGTTTGGTTTGTTTAGTAGAAGCACACTTCACCCACCCCTCGATTGTTTTCCCCAGTTCTTTTCCAAGGGGGAGCCCTTTGAATCCAGTATCCTTTTTGTTTTCTTAGAAGTAGATTGAATTTTTTTATCATTAGGAATATATAGAGATGCTCTTGCTAGCTGTTATACATGATTACTTGTTGCAAGTTGGTGTTGAATTCTATGGCATGATTTGAAAAATTGAATGACTATTGTGAGACACCTAGGCTCTTTTATCTGACTCTTGTTCGCATAAATTTGAATTCTTGCATTTTCTTGGTTGAGAGTCTATCGGTAGCATTCTTGATTTGAACATGTGCCAAGTATGAGTGAGGTTTTTGGTATATTCCATGTTGCATTTTGGTGTCTAGAACTTGCCTCATGTGTTTGCAAAGCAAAATAAAGAATGTTGAGTTTAGGAGATAATATAGGCATTTCATTGATAGCCATGTTTTATACTCTTTATCTACCCCTTGTTCATAACCTTTGCTAGCCCCATTGAGCCTTTAGCCTATTCTTTGATAGCCTCATATATAGCTTATTTATTTTCTTCCAATTGCCCGCAATTTGATCCAAAACTCCTAAGCACTTTAGTTGAGAAATTAAGATGTTAAGAACTGTAAAATTAAAGAAGGAAAAAGTAAAGTTGAATCCCCAAGGATATAGTTGTTGATGTGTTGAAAATGTTTATATATTGTTGGTAGGGAGTAAGGTAATGAAAATACAAATTGATCAAAAGATGCGAATCATGTGTTGATAGCAAATACTCTCTACTAAAGATGTGTAAGCTAGATTAAAAAGATGGGGAAAAACAAAATAAAGTTGGGAAGATAATAATGGTGTAAAATAGGTTGGTTGGAGATGATGTTTGATGTAAAATATGATGATTAAAGCGCTTAGAGAAAAATAGTCACTATTCTTGACCAAATAGTTCCTACCCATCCCTTAGCCTACATTACAATCCTTAAATTCCTACTTGATCTTGAGCTTTGACATTTTGATATTAGTGGAGTACTACACTACGGGCAAGCTTATGGTTCATCTCATATGACATGTGAATTCTTTGTGAGAGTGAGTGAAATTTGATTCGTACACCCAATCTTATGATAATTTGCATATGTGTTAGTGAATATAGGTAACTCTCTTATGGTAAGGGCGCATGTTTGATGATAAATAGGCAACTTATATGATCTTTTTGTTGAGTAAGGTGCATGAGTTTGCCGACTGAATAGAGTCAATTCTTGAGGCTAGGAAGTCTTGAAGTAGTATTCATGTGATTCCAGTTGTAATATGGCATGCTGAATGTAGAACTTGCTATTCATATGGTCGTTGTAGTTCTAGCTTGAGTGTCTTATTTTCAATAAGGATGTTGGAGTCTTCCTTGATTGTGATGAAGGTAAAGAGTTGTTCGAGGACTAGCAAGGCTTTAAGTGTGGGGTGGCGATCTTAGGCATAATTACACACCTAAGTGTCATTATCTATGCGCATTTAGGTTAGTTTTAAGGATAACTTGGTGTGATATTGAAGTATATACTATGTATGTTTGTATTTTGTTGCTAAATTACATGTTTAAAGTGTTTAAGGTGCATTTGGAACAAGTCAAGAGTCAAAATGATCAAATAGAATTTAGACGAGAAAACTAGCCTTGCTAGCTTGAGCTATGCGTATTCTAGTGTACTTTGATGAGCTCTATTGTGTTGTATGGACTAATGTGTATTATGAATTGATGTATAAGACCATTGGAGGATATATGGAAGCTAAGTGAAGCCTACAAAAAAGCCACAAAAAGTTGGGAATGAAGGAACAAGTGTACGAGGAGAAGAGAGCAAAAAGTGGACTAACCTTCAGGTTTGGAGGGGGCCATGCGCCGCACCCCTCAAGGATGAGGTGGAGCCCATGCTTCATACACCCTAAGTCTGAGGTGGAGGCTCAGCCTCTCACCCCCCATTGCAGAGGTCCACTGGTTTGGCTACTCATCCAGCCACGCGATGCGACACCCCCCTAAAACGTCCAAAATCAAGTTTTAACTTGGTTTAAGTTGGGGGCAAAGTTGTAAATATATATGCTTCTCATGGGACAGCCTATGGAAGACCTAAAACACTATAAAAGGAGTACTTAGCCACATTTATTTCTTGTAGTTTTACTTTATGAATTCATCAATGGTGATTCTTTATAAGACAATGAATGGCTAGACATCCTCTTTCTAGGGTTGCGTCTACAACATTATTGCTTAATTATGGTTTTATAGTTAGTTTATATGTTTATCAAGTCATGTGATTGTTGTTGCGTTCTTGTTTTAACTATTCTAAAATGTCATGAACTTTAGGATAAATCTAAGTCTCAAAATGAATTAACCATAGGAGTGGAGGGATGGAATGAAGGACGTAGGGAGTGTGGATCATATCTTTTATTGTTAGTTAGCAATAGTAAGGGATGATTTGAGGTTAGGATAGTCATATACCTAAATGCCCCACTTGGTTAATAAAATGAGAATATAGTTGAATGCATCCAAATTAAAGATTCACATCCCCGCTCAACGATGTAGTTGTGAGATTAATTTTGGAAGATGGCTTAGAGGATGACCATTCTCGAGTTATAGTATCAACCCCGTAGATCGACAATCACGATAAGCTCCAACACTAGCTAGAAACCATAGTTATACATGAATGTGAAGTAAATGCCTCAACCCTGGATCTCTCCATATATTGTTATCAATCCAAATTTCATATCATTGTTATTTCTAGTCTTTAGTTTATAAAAGAAAAACTCAAACTCTTGGTTACAATTCACACTTATTAACTTTAATAGTATTAATTAAGGTTGTTTATTTGGTAAACACCAAGTCCCTGTGGTGTCGATATTCGGCTCGCAAGAGCCACTTAATTACTTGCACGACCACGTACACTTGTGTGTGCTCTTGGGAGTGAAAAACCATACCACTGCTCAAACAACCAGGCACTTCCCCTGCCTGTGACACGCTCTCCAGAATAATTGGAGTCCAATCCATGGTATCCTGAAGAATTGTTAAGACCACAAATCTATCAGAGGCTGGGCTGGCCCTATACCCTCTACCTGAAGCAGTATACTCTCAATATGTAACCTGGCACTAGAGGAAGCATTGTAGCAACAATCGCAGGAGCCTTGTCGTCACATGCTTTCGCACTTGTCTTAGACATCTGAGACGGAATAGAATGAATAAAGTTTAGACATTGATGGATTCAAGAACGCATGATAATAAATCAAATTGTGACATTTTCCTAAGAATTCCGTATTGCCACCTGCAGATAGGATACGAACATCATCGTACCAATCTGCAAGACTATACTAGACATTTACTCTTGTACCAACGAAACCGGTGAACCTAGAGCTCTGATACCACTATATCATGACTCAATTTCTCAGTTTGTGATGTAACCTACAATAACCCACCAGTAGGTAAGCCGAACCTTTAGTCCGGAATGACAAGTAACGAGCTATAAAGATATTGAAATAAAAGCGGAAGAATAATATTTAAATATTGAGAATAAGCAGAAGAAAAGTACACAAATAGAGAGGGAAAAGAAAAAAATATACAAAGACTCTCCCAAGACTTGGTATCAATTAATACAAGAGCAGCTACAACATACAAAGTTCTAGATAAGTATAATATATACAAAACAGTCTCTGATGTGCAAGTAAGACTCGTCTAAAAGTAGAAGAAAATGGATCAACTCCAGTCACAAAGATGTCACCCTGTATCTTTGATCAGCAACGCAGCTCGAGGACAACATCAACAATGATAACCCGCACTAAGATCTGTATCAAAAAAAGATGCAGAAGTGTAGCATGAGTACCAAAACCATGCAATACCCAGTAGGCATAATAGGCCAACTGAGCTTAAATAAGATACAAGTAAAAATAAATGTGAATATACAAAGGATAAGAAAAGAAGGGTTAGAAATAAATTAACCTGCCAAAGCTAGACAATTATGGTAAGTATACGAGAATAACTCAACAGGAAGCGTAAAGCAACCATATAACTATAAAACAGAGGGAAAGCATAAAGTACATACCTCGAAAAAATATGAATGGTAACAAATAAACCCAATCGAGCCCCCATAAGCCCGAAAGGTACAATCAACAACCAGAGAATCCAATTGGAACCCCATAAGCCCGGAGGATATAAGCAACACACAATACTAATTAGCAAACAACCTGATGCAAAAAAAGAAGGGATACAGAAATGTGCCATGAGATACAATATGAGATGGTGTGATGTTGTATATGGCCAACGCGATACAAGCTCAAACGAGTAATAGAGTAATGCAAGCTCAAAATCAGCATCGGGCGAATAATAGAGTAATGCAATCATGAGTACCAATCCAGAATAATCCAAAACACGGGTCTCCTCGAACATGCATGTTTACCAAATCAGTGTTTCTAGAAATAGGCCAATTTCCTTTAAAGAAATCAAAAATCATTTAGAATACTCCATAAATTCTCTTATTGACCAAAAATAGTATTTTAAAAATCCATTCAACCATATTCCATGATAAAGTATGAATCGATAGACAAATATCACAACAAAGCAAACCATATCACACAGAGTACAACCAAAGTCTCCGAACTAATGCAAGGGTACTAACCTAAGGTAGGTGCTATCCAGAAAAACATTACACTAACTCCCAAATCTAAAAGAAACAAAACCTAAAGTGGTCCACTAACCCCAGAACTTGAGCTAAGGAAAGCAACAAGTCAAAACTTTGCTAGCTCAAGCCACTAACTAAAGTCATAATAAAATAAGCCACGGACCACAATTTAGGGGAAAAGGGAAAATTCATACTGAACTGGCATCCTGTATCCACAACCTTGGGCCAAGGAATATACAATATACAAACCAGAGAATTTATAAATATGAGGGAAAAGCAGTAATACAAAATAATATGTCAAGCAATAAATGTCTACTCTTCTACTAGGTCCTCTCCTAATCCTAAGCTATGGTTTCCTGACCTAACCACCCCAAGAACCCAACAGCCTAAGCTAAGTTAAGGCATTCAATTCTAACCCACATGTACCCTAAAACTGCGCCAAGTCTTAAAGGAGGAGCTACAACCTAAGATAAGGATTTCCTATCGATACCTTACTCTAAGGCCTCTAAACAAGCTAGAAGGATTAATGACATAAAAATCAATATATACAAACCACAATACCCCACCCATAATTAGAAATTTACCATACAAATACCTTATAAGGACTAAGTCTAAAAGTAGGTAAGTTGTAACCTACTTGGAAGCCGAACACCAGTGCACAACCCATAAGACCAGAGCCTACCTTATCTGAGAAGCCACCGACTATTTCCACACTATCAAAAACATAATTTAGGTATCAAGACAAGAAGAATGACACCCATATTGATATTTACAAATTTTGGGCCAAAAATTAGGTCCAAAATGACCCTTGAGGCCCACTCAATGAAATAGAAACCAAGGTTTACCAAGACTTCCCAATTGGTTTCAAGACCCATGCCCAAAAATTGAGTGAAAACAGAAGAGTATTCGAACTTCAAATGGTTCGAAAAGGCTCACTTTAAGGTGATGGAAAATCATGCAATACAAGACCTAATTAGGGAAAATAATCATGGAATCAGTTCTAGAATGAGTACTAGAAGGTGAAGGGAGGAAGATTTACCTCACACATTCACGAAACTGACGAGAAATAGAGGTTTTCCCCTTTGGCCGAGCTAAATAATGGAGGAATTAAATTTGAAACTATGAGAAAAGAAAAGGAGCTTACACCCTTAAAACAGTCACTGATCATCGTATCTGCAGAAGAAGGGTCACAGGAGAGGCAATGCCATAACGTCCAACAGACCACAGGAGCAGAGGAAAATAGTAACATCCAGCTCCACAGGTGCGGCACAAACACCATAATGGTAGCTCCGAAGGAGCGAACAAGCTCCACTGGAGTGACGCCCTGCTGATGTCAACCAACTCTACAGGTGTAGCTCCATCAGTGTAGCCCAAGCACCGCAGGAGAACCCATACCAGAATGAGTTACACCGGCAATAAAAACTCAACTCAACAAGTCTCTGATCACCCCCTCGGGATTCATTCCAAACCCTGTGAATAAAAACCAAATATTCTACCCAACTGGAAATGACATTCTAGACTCAACAAAATTATTGAAATCACCAACAAAGGTCGTCTTGATGAAATGTTGACCAAAGTCAACATTTTAGTGGTTTAGCCTAAAAGTTACCCAAGTGCTCAAAATGAGTTTGGAAGCCTTGGTACCCAAACCAAAGGTTCCACTAGCCCAAAGTCAATGTTTTGGAGCTAACAACACTTGCAAAATTTTAATCCAAGCCCATCTTCTCTGAATGTTGACCAAAGTCAACTCTTTCAGCTTTGAGAGTTCCAAAATAGGAAAACTCTTCTAAAACACAAATGAACTACTTGAAAACTGAACCGTCAATCTCAATAAGTCATAAACAAATTATAGCCACTATGGGAAAGCTAAAATGCTGAAAATGCATGAAAATAGAGAAAATGACCAGGAGGGTCATTATAACATACCTTACTTCGAGACTCTTTCTCTTATGAAATTTCATCAATGCCCTTCAAAACACTTCTTATCTATAATATACATCATATGTAATGGTATAAGCATCTAGCATGTAACACCCCAAAATTTAGACTAGATTTAAAAACCCAGAACTTAGTGTAACTTAAGAAAATTCCATCTCCAGTCAAGCCCCACGGGCGTCATGGACACGATGGCCCATCGAGGGTCCCTATTAGAAGGGACTAGAGGCTCATTATAAGATGTCTCCAGCCAAATAGGGGACCCAACGGGCGTCGGAGGTCCGATAGGCCATTCGGCAGCTCGTGAGAAGGAGCCAGCGCCCCAGTCCAAACCTCCTTGACCCCAACGGGCAAATCACCATGGGCGTCTCTAACGCGATGGGCCATGGGTCTTCCTGTGGGAATGGTCCTGAGGGAAATTCAGGTATGTTCCATTTTGATGCCCTGGCCAATGGGCCAGCGTAGGTTCGACGCCCGTCAGGCGGCCCATCCAGCGATGACTTTTTTTAAAATTTTTAGTTTAAGTTGGGGGAATTCTGGTCTTTTCACAATTCTTTTAACTCTGATCCTAAGTCATTTTGGGAGTAATTAAAGGTTTTTTAACTCTATTTTCCCTTATTACTCCTAAATCATTCGACACTTAGCAACATCAGATAAAAACAAAGCACTTCTCTCAAGAACAAAGCAGAGGGTTTCCTCCAAGTTTCTCCCTAAATCCAAAGGTTCAACCGTAGAATCTTCCTCCAGGTATGTGGGATTTCACTAGTGAGATCCTTTCACTAACTAGGTGCCTAGAACTCAGTCAATTTTTGTAGTTTCTCCATGATTACTTAGACCTATGGTTATAAACCCTATAGATTTCCTTGCTATTCAAATGCTATAACTTATATGATGCTTAGTTCATGTTCTTGGAGAATTAGCATAGTTTCATGTATAGAACTCAAAAACCCTAGCTTGTGTTAATTTCAGTATTTCATAAATTATGCTTTCTAGGCAGATAAGTCAGACAATCATGTCTTTCAGTATATGTATGTTGCATTCTCAAATTATATCAGTATTTTGAGCTATCAAGTGTTATAGTTGCATCTGTAGCTTTATATTCAGTTGGGAGTAAAATTAGCACTGAGCGGATGTAGGGATAAAGGCTCACCTGCCAATTTAGTTTGAGACCTTTAGCGGCAATCCCTGAGTCCTAGAACTATGGCGCCACCGTAGGTTCTAAAGGGGTCACCCGTTAGATTAGGCTTGACACCCTTATCCCTTGTGGACATAAGTTTAGTGGATCCACATCAGAGTTGTCCGTACCCTTGGCAAGGTATGAACACCCTTCCATCCATGGTTACAGGTTGGCCCCATAGTTAGCTCAACTTGGGGTATGTCGGTTAATAGTAATCTCCCACAGTAGACTCATGTGCATTGACCTTATATTCAGTTACTCAGTTCAACATGTGATATACTCATGATATTTATTTTGTCATTTCATCTTAACTTACTTCTCATGTTATTCTTCAGTATATATATTTCCATGTTCAGTTGATATGTTGTTCAACTTAGTTCATATCCCGCATGCTCGGTACATTCAAAGTACTGACGCATACTTTTTTGCTACATCATTTTATGATGTAGGTTCAGATGCTCAGTATCAAGATTTTTCTTAGATCGATTTCCAGTCCGTGCTCAGCAGCTTCAGTAGTGAGTCCTCATTGTTCAAGGACGGTAGGAACGCTTCACTTTTAGTATTTATTTTTTAGTTTCAGTCTTGTTAAAGTTAGCTGGGGGCATATCCCAGCAGCTCATATCAATTGTAGGCTTTCATACATAGACTAGATTCGACTTGAGTTGTTAGTGTTGTTTTGAGACTTCATTATACTATATTATATATATTTCATATACTTAGACATTTTGGGCTTTTCCCCACTTCAGATATTAAATTGTTTTTAGCTTCCGCATAGTGCATGTTTTAATCAAAATTGTATAAATATGTCATGCCATGGGTTAGCATGGGGTCACTTGTGATACGAAGCACCATATTGCATCTAGGGGGTAGCCTCAGGGTCTGACAAACTTGGTATCAGAGCATCAAGTTGAAGTGTCCTAGGGTGTCTAAAAGTCTCGTTGAGTAGAGTCTTCTTCATGGGTGTGAAGCGCGCCACACTTATGGGGGAGGAGCTATGATACGTCATTAGGAACAACTTCCCTTCTTTATTTTCCAACTCATGCTATAGAGTATCAACACTATTTAATCTCCTTCTATTCTAACTCATGCTCTTCGCATTTAAGAAAAATGCCTCCTAGAAGAGCTAACGCTAGGAATCAGCCAGCAGCTCCAGTAGACCCATTGAATGAGGAAGTCATGCATGCCAAATTTCAGGGTCGCTTTCCAAGTGCTTGCTCAGGCCATGACCGCCCAGGTCAATCAACAAGTTGTGGCACCCGCTCCGCCTCAGACTAACATTGTTGCAGTAAGAATCCAGGACTTCACCTAGATGAACCCTCCAGAATTTCATGGGTCTAAGTCAGAAGAGGATCTGCAAGAGTTTCTTGATGATATCCAGAAGGTGACTGAAATTAGAGGTGTCACTCCAGTCGAGAGTGCAGACTTAGCCGCCTATCAGTTGAAGGGAGTGGCCTATACTTGGTGCCAGCAGTGGAAGGACTCTCGTTGTACAAATGCAGGACTAGTGGATTGAAACCAGCTTATGGCTGCCTTTCTGGACCGGTTCTTCCCACTTGAGCTCAGGAAAGCCAAGGTACAGGAATTTATCTACCTAAAGCAGAATGACATGAGAGTGAAAGAGTATTCTCTTACGTTCACACAGCTATCCAAGTATGCTCCAGCGATAGTAGCTAACTCCAGGGCTTGTATGAGCAAGTTCATATCTGGTGTGTCACATGATGTGGTCAAAGAGTGCAATACTGCTATGTTGATTAAGGAGATGGATTTCTAAAAATTGGTTACTTATGCCCAGCAGATTGAGGAGGAGAAAATCAAGGAAAGGGGATGAGATAGTAAGGGGTCTAGGACAGGTGACTTTAGCTACTTTTAGCAGAAGTCAGAGGGTGGTAATCACCCTCATTTTCGTCAAAAGAATTCAGCTCTAGCTCCATATTCTTCCAGTGCCCCAGTTCCTAAATTCAAGAAGGATCAACGGGATAGAGCGTCTGGCTCTAATTCCTAAGGTACAGTTATTAGCGGGCACACCCATCTAGTGTGTAAGAAGTATGGTAGGAACTATCAGGGTGAGTGCATGGTAGGAGTGGAAATTGCTTTGGGTGTGGTAAGACAGGACACAGTATGAAAGAGTGCCCTGAAAATTCTCAGAAGGGCAGGGATACTCGTTCACAGAATCAGGCCAGCTCTGCAGTAGCTCCAGCAGGTCATCCCACTCAGCAGGATGCCTCGTCTGCTACAGGTGGTGGTCAGCACCAGAACAGGTTGTATGCTCTTCAGGCTCGACAGGATCAGGATGACTCTTCTGATATGGTCACGGATACGTTGCGAGTTTTAATACTGATGTCTATGCATTGTTAGATCCAGGGGATACACTTTCATTTTAACTCTATTTATAACAGTAAATTTTGATGTCAGTCCAGAAATTTTCCCAGAACCCTTCTAAGTCTCTACTCTAGTTGGTGACCTAGTTATTGTTAGACGGGTATACAAAAATTTCTCCATCAAAATCTCCCAGAAAATCACCTCGGCAGATCTTGTAGAGTTAGAAATGGTAAAATTTGATATCATTCTAGGAATGGATTGGTTACATTCCTATTATGCCTCAGTCGATTGTAGAACTAGGATCGTTCGGTATCAGTTTCCAAATGAGCTAGTCTTAGAATAGAAGGGTAATAACTCAGCGCCTGTAGGTCGATTCATCTACGACCTTAAGGCCAGAAAAATAATTTTCAAAGAGTATATCTATCATCTTGTTTAGGTAAAGGATTAATACTCCAAAACCCCAACTCTTGAGTCAATTCTAGTAGTAAGTGAGTTTCCAGAAGTGTTCCCAGAAGATCTTCCCGGAGTTCCTCCCAAAAGGGAAATCGACTTCGGAATAGATATCCTTCCAGATCCCTAACTTATTTTGATTTCTCCTTACAGAATGGCTCCAGCTGAGCTTAGGGAATTGAAAGAATAGTCGAAATACCTTCTAGATAAGGGCTTCATCAGACCCAGTATCTCTCCACGGAGTTCTCTAGTGTTATTCGTGCGTAAGAAAGTTGGTTCTCTCAGGATGTGCATTGACTACTGTAAGTTGAACAAAATCACAATCAAGAACAAATATCCCATCCCCAGGATTGACGACTTATTTGACCAGCTTCAGGGTGCTAGTTTTTTCTCTAATATAGACCTCAAATTCGGCTATCATCAGCTCAGAGTCATAGATAGTGACATCCCAAAGATAGCTTTCAGGACTCGGTATGGTCACTACAAATTTGTCGTTATGTCATTTGGACTAACCAATGCTCCTGCAACTTCCATGGACTTAATGAAGAAGGTTTTCAAATAGTTTTTGGACTTGTTCGTCATCGTCTTTATTGATGATATCCTCGTTTATTCCTAGAATGAGGAAGAGCATGTGACTCATCTGAGAGTTGTTCTGCAAACTCTCAAAGATCGTCAGCTATTCGCTAAGTTCAGCAAATGTGAATTATAGTTATAGTCTGTCGCTTTCCTTAGTCATGTGGTATCCAGTGAAGGGATTCGAGTGGATTCTCAGAAAATTGAGGCAGTAAAGCACTGACCCAGACCCACATCTCCGACTGATATCAGAAGTTTCTTAGGTTTGGCCGGTTACTATAGGAGGTTTTTTAAAGGTTTTTCATCCATAGATGCCCCATTGACCAAGTTGACTCAGAAGAAGGTCAAGTTTCAATGGTCAGATGAGTGTGAGAAAGGTTTCTTAGAACTGAAGACCAGGTTAACTACAACTTCGGTCTTGACTCTACCAGAGGGTTCAGATGGTTATGTGGTTTATTGTGATGCATACAGGGTCGGCCTAGATTGTGTTTTGATGCACCAAGGTAAGGTCATAGCTTATGCTTCCAGACAGCTTAAGGTCCATGAGAAGAAATACCTGACTCATGACCTTGATGTTGTCACAATTATGTTTGCCCTAAAGATTTGGAGACACTACTTGTATGGTGTTCAGGTTGATGTGTTCACAGATCAAAAGAGCCTCCAGTATGTATTCACCCAGAAAGAGTTGAATTTTCATCATATGAGATGGCTTGAGTTCCTCAAAGATTATGGTATGAAGGTGCTCTACCATCCCGATAAGACCAATGTAGTGGCTGATGCTCTCAGCAAACTGTCTATGGGTAGCATGTCACATGTTGAAGAAGAGAAGAAAGAATTAGCCAGAGATGTTCACTGGCTTGCTCGCTTATGAGTTTTCCTAATAGACACATCTGATGGTGGTGTGATAGTCCAGAATGGATCAGAATCTTCATTGGTAGCAGAGTTTAAGGTGAAATAGGATAGTGAACCTATATTGCTTCAGCTGAGAGGTGCGATTAATCGGTAGAGTTTTGAGGTTTTCTCCCAAAGGAGATATGGTGTGCTTCATTATCTGGGTCGCTTATGTGCTCCTAAGGTGAGTGAGTTGAGGCAGCAAATCCTTATTGAAGCCCATAATTCCAGATATTCCATTCATTCAGGTTCCACAAAGATGTACCATGATCTACGGGAAGTCTAATGGTGGAACGACATAAAGAGGGACATCATAAATTTTATGGCTAAGTGTCCCAACTATCAGCATGTTAAAGTATAACATGAAAAACTAGGAGGTGTGACTCAGGAGATTAGCATTCCTACTTGGAAGTGGGAAGTGGTCAACATGGATTTCATTACGGGTTTACCTTGTACTCGCAGACAAATGACTCCATTTGGGTGATAGTAGACAGAGTCACTAAGTCAGCTCACTTCTTGGTAGTCAAGACTACATATTCAGCGGAGGATTATGCTAGACTTTACATTAGCGAGATAGTCAGGTTGCATGGGGTTCCCTTGTCTATTATCTCAGATAGAGGTTGTCTATTATCTCAGATAGAGGTTCTCAGTTTACATCTCATTTCTTGAAGTATTTTCAAAAAGGTCTTGGTACTTAGGTAAATCTCAGTATAGCATTTCATCCGCAGACAGATGGTCAGGCAGAGTGTACCATTCAGACCTTAGAAGACATGTTGAGGGCTTGTGTGATCGATTTCAAAGGTAGTTGAGATGATCACCTACCTTTCATAGAATTTGCCTACAATAATAGTTTTCACTCCAGTATTCAGATGGCCCCATATGAGGCACTTTATAGGTATAGATGCAGGTCACCGATTAGTTGGTTTAAAGTAGGTGAAGAAGCCTTGATTGGGCTAGATTCAGTTTACAAGGATATGGAGAAGGTTTATCTCATCAGAGAAAGACTAAAGATAGCTCAGAGTCGTCAGAAGTCCTATGCAGATGTGAGAAGAAGGGACTTAAAATTTGAAATAGATAATTGGGTTTTCCTGAAAGTGTCACCACGAAGGGAGTGATGAGATTTGGAAAGAAAGGGAAGCTCAGTCCCAGGTATGTAGGTCCTTACAGAATGTTGAAGAGGATTAGTAATGTGGCCAATGAGTTAGAGTTGCTAGCAGAACTAGCAGCAGTTCATCCGGTCTTTTACATATCCTTGTTGAAGAAGTGTGTGGGTGATTCAGAATCGATAGTACCTTTAGAGAGTGTGGTTGTGAAGGATAGCCTCACCTATGAGGAGGTTCCAGTTGAGATTCTTGACCTTCAGGTTCGTAGGTTGAGAAATAAGGAAGTCGCTTCAATAAAAGTTTGGTGGAGGAATCAGTCCATAGAGGGAGCTACTTGGGAAGCAGAAGCAACCATGATAGCCAAGTATCCTCACCTCTTTCCTTCCGACCCAGTTTTAGTTTGAGGTAATAGTTCCTCTCCAGTCTTTCAGTTTCCTCTCATGCACGTCAGTCTCAGAATCATGTTTTCCCAGTTATTCCAGTATTTTTAGCATGCTTTCATGTAATTTGAACTAGACTCAGTCAGATATCAGCTTTTAGAATTCAGTTGGTAGGGATTGCAACTCTTTCCCTCCAAACTTAGCTTAGTTATTCATCATTCGAGGATAAATGATCCCTAGGGGGAGATATTGTAACACCCCAGAATTTAGACCAGCTTTAAAAACCCAGAACTCAGCAAAACTAAAGAAAATTCCATCTCTAGTCAAGCCCCACGGGAGTCGTGGACACGATGGACTATAAGGGATCCCTATGGGAAGGGACCATGGGCTCATTCCAAGCCATCTCTAGCTAAATGGGGTACCCAACGGGTGTCGTAGATCCAACAGGCCATTGGGAAGCCCGTGAGAAGGAGCCAGCGCCCCAGTCCCAGCCTCTTTTGCCCCAATGGGCAAATCACCATGGGCATCGCCGATGCTACGGGCCATGGGTCTGCCCATGGGAATGGTCCAGAGGGCCATTCAGGTCTGCCCCATCCTGATGCCCTAGCCGACAGGCCATCACTGGTCTGATACCCATCGGGCAGCTCGTCTGGCAATGAGTTTTTCTGATATTTCCAGTTTAAGTTGGGGGCATTCTGGTCTTTTCCCAATTCTTTTAACTCTGATCCTAAGTCATTTTGGGAGTAATTAAAGGGTTTTTAACTCTATTTTACCTTATTACTCTTAAATTATTCAACACTTAGCAACATCAGCCAAAAACAAAGTGCTTTCTCTCAAGAACAAAGCAGAGGGTTTCCTCCAAGTTTCTCCCCAAATCCGAAGGTTCAACCATAGAATCTTCCTCCAGGTATGTGGGACTTCACTAGTGAGTTCCTTTCACTCACTAGGTCCCTAGAACTCAGTCAATTTCTGCAGTTCCTCTATGATTAATTAGACCTAGGGTTATAAACCCTAGAGATTTCCTTGCTATTCAGATGCTATAACTTATATGATGCTTAGTTCATGTTCTTGGAGAATTAGCATAGTTTCATGTATAGAACTCAGAAACCCTAGATTGTGTTAATTTTAGTATTTCATAAATTATGCTTGCTAGGAAGATTAGTTAGACAACCATGATTCAGAATTCGAACGTTATATCTTTCAGTATATGTATGTTGCATTCTCAGATTATATCAGTGTTTTGAGATATCCAGTATTACAGTTGCATCTTTAGCTTTATATTCAGTTAGGAGTAAGCTTAGAATTGAGTGAACGAAGGGATGAAGGCTCACCTGCCAGTTTAAGCTGATACCTTTAGCAGCAATCCCTTAGTCCCAGAACTACGGCGCCATCGTAGGTTCTAAAGGGGTCACCCGTCAGATTAGGCTTGACACGCTTGTCCCTTATGGACATCAGTTTAGTGGATCCATGTCAGACTTGTTCATACACTTGGCAAGGTATGAACACCCTTCCATCCAGGGTTATAGGTTGGCCCCATAGTTAGCTCAACTTGGGGTATGTCGGTTAATAGTATCTCCCACAGTCAGACTCATGTTGCATTGACCTTATATTTAGTTACTCAGTTCAGCATGTGATATACTCATGATATTTATTTGGTCATTTCATCTCAGCTTACTTCTCAAGTTATGATTCAGTATATATATTTTCATGTTCAGTTGTTATGTTGTTCAGCATAGTTCATATCCCTCATGCTCAGTACATTTAAAGTACTGATGCATACTTTTGTGCTACATCATTTTATGATATAGGTTCAGGCCGTCAGTATCCAGATCACTATTAGATCTACTTCCAGTCCGTACTCAGCAACTTCAGTTATGAGTCCTCATAGTTCGAGGACGGTAGGCATGCTTCACTTTCAGTATTTACTTTTCAGTTTCAGTCTTGTTAGAGTTAGCTGGGGGCATGTCTCAGCAGCTCATATCATTTAGAGGCTTTCAGACATAGACTCGATTTGGCTTGAGTTCTTAGTGTTGTTTTCAGACTTCATTATACTCTCTTATATATATTTCATATACTCTGATATTTTGGGCTTTTCCCCACTTCAGATATTAAATTATTTTTAGCTTTCGTACAGTGCATGTTTTAATCAAAATTGTATAAATGTGCCATGCCATAGGTTAGCTTTGAGTCACTTGTGACACTAAGCACCGTGTTTCATCTAGGGGTAGCCTCAGGGCGTGACATAGCCAAGAAGTATGATGAGGTAGAAAATACAATAATAGCTTACGAGCAATAAGCTTAGAAAATATGATAAATAAATAGTGTATCACCACACCTCTCTCTTTTCTCCATTTATAACTGAATGTATGACCTTATATGAGGTCAATATTACCACCTCCATCTTTAACTTATAATATAAATCCAATTACATATCCCAAACAAGGTCATAATCTTGAACTCTTGGCTTTCGAGCACTATCCCATGAGTTCTATATCTAATGGCATAAAAATTCCCTTATAACCTCATTAATTACATTTGGAGGGAAGTATCCAATCTATGTTGTAGTAGGAACCCATATAAACAGATAAACAATATTCTCAATCCATTTAAATTTTTTATCAAACATTTGACGAGCGACAAGATCGCAAGAGCTCTATAAAATGTGTTTTTTATACCCTAGACTTCCTCCTTATCGCAAGCTTACTTCCTTAATACACAACCATATACCCATTAATTAGTCAATAATACAACTAATACAGCCCTCTACATACTCCCTCCTTACCAAGTATATCAATTACAATGGGCAAAAGATGGACTCACGACTTTCTATCATTGTGCTGTGAGTCCTACCCATAAAATATATATAAAACAACTCTTAGAGTCATATTTATGGAGATAAAAGAGCAGTCATACCTTAATAAACAAGAAACCAATACCTGCACCTTTTTACTCTTCAAGAACCACACCTTTTTTGTTCCTGAAAATACTTGGCTAAGTATGTTTCCATGATCTATGATGTTAGATACACTTGATTCTTGAAAAAATCAACTTACCTTAGGCTAGGGAGAGATTGAGATGAAGAAGAACTGAAGAAAAATACTAAGGAAGAGATTCTTTATGTTCTGGGAAAGATGGGAAATTAAATCCCTAAGTCCCAATATAAAAACATGACTTTTTGGTTGACTTACCCAAGGGTGCCATATGTCCTGCAATGATTGGGTAGTGTGTGTATCTATAGTAAAATACACATAACCTTTTACTCCAAACTCATATGGATGAGCGGTCTATGGTGTTAGAATCTAAACTCAAATACCTTTAATGTGTTATATTGTAGGACCTCTAACTCCTTGAATATTGGGAGATATACCCATTACAAGTAAGACCATATACAAGCTTGTTTGAAATACTATACTGTAATGAACCCTTCAACCTGAACTTTTTTTTCAAGTCTCCCTTTGGTATCTAACTTTGTTCTAGCTCTTCAAATGGCTTGATATAAGTTTTACTTTGTATAATTATTCATTTACATCCTTATCTTCCTGGTTCATACTGATTCATCAGTGTTTGTGAGTTGCACACATATCTTATGTTTAGGGCATTACATTATCTCACCCTTGAGATCATTCATCCTCGAATCAATGCTACAACTAAAAATTATTCTAACTTTATCATTTTGGAAAAAAATTGGCAGAGTTTCTTTTGAAAACAGGCCTATTCAACACCTGTCAACTAACCAAAATACAAAATAATACGCTTCACAGTGTGTTACAATAAAAAAAAAATATTCAACAGATATCCATGAGGCTCCCCTTGGCCTTATATGAATAAAACCATAGTAATTGATACAGCTTAAGTTATATTTTTTTATCATGACATCTCAACTCTGAGGAATATATGGAACTCTCGAATCATAGGCACGTATCAAGTACCTGCACATACTGCATATAAATCAAGTGTATTAACAAGTATGACTAAAATTAATGCTCGAAAGAAAGGAGCAGTGACATAAAGAACCTTTTTGGTTGTTCCTGGAATAAGTCAGGGTACTCGGCCCTCATATCGTACTTTTTTTCCCACGTGGATTCTTCTACATTCTGACTTTTCCATAGGACTTTAACCGAAGCTATTTTTTTCATTCCCAATTTTTTGATTTGTCTATCTATTATGGCCACTGGGACTTTTTCATATGAAAAATCTTCTGAGAGTTTTATACCCTCTATAAGGAGAATGTGAGAAGGATCTGCTAAGCATTTACAGAACATAGACACAAGAAAGACTAGAATGCATTGTTGCTAACTCTAGAGGTAAATCTACCTTATAGGTTACCTGACCAACTCTCTTTAGTATTCTGTAAGGCCCAATATATCTAGGGCTTAACTTAACTTTCTTGCCAAATTGCACAACCCCCTTTATAGGTGATACCTTTAAGAATACCCAGTCATCAACTTGGAACTCTAAATCTCTACGTCGCACATCTGTATAAGATTTCTGTCAGCTTTGAGTAGTCTTCAGCCTTTCCTGTATTAGCTTTACCTCTTTAACTACTTGATGGACATGATTTGTTTCCAATATTTGAGTCTCACCTACTTCAAAACAACCAATGTTTGATCTACGTCATTGCCCATAAAGAGCTTCAAATAGAGCCATGCCAATGCTGTAATGAAAGCTATTATTATAAACAAATTCTATTAGGGATAAATGATCATCCCAATTGCCTTTAATGTCCAGAATGCACACTCTCAACATATATTCAAGTATTTGTATAGTGCACTAGGCTTGGTGATACGCCCAAATTACACCTCTAAAAGGAAATATAAAATGGTCATTCGTCAAATATAGAATCTAACAAAGATTAGGGTCGATCCCATAGGGAATATGGTAGAACTTAGGTCAAATGTGTGTATTTGCGCTCTTAGCTATCTTATTTCCTTAATGGGGGGTTTTAAGTAAAAAGTAATGTTTTCAAAATATTAAATAACAAGTAAAAACAAGTATTAATTTTGTTGTGATTCAGAGAGAGAATGGACTAGGACTGTGTTCCTCATGGGTTCATAACATAGTAGCCATTATAAGAGTAATCTATTCTGGTGCTTAGCATGCAAGATTGGTAAGTTCATTTCAACTAAATGGTTAATCCCTTAGATAGAATAATTTTACCATGCAACTTGGTCCGTCTACGGGTGTATGGTTTACTAACCCTTACCTTTGATCCCAGATTAGCTATCCCCGGACAAGGTCTCTCTGTTGTAACAACTTTTTTCCCATTCGCTACCCCCTTGGTTCAGTAAGTAAGAATAAGGCGAGTTCTAATATTTCGCACCTGTAAGACCCTGGAATTTGATTCAGCTTGTAAACTTAGAAACTCTACAAAATTCAGAACTTCCCAGAACCACGACTCAGATTCACACTTACCAGAACCACGAGTCAAGTTCACGAGCTGTGGTTAGAACCATGAGTCATGGAAGTGACTTATGAATCCTGTCCTGCAGACCAACCTCTATTCTGAGAACCATGAGTCAGGTTCACGGTCCGTGGATGGTTCCACGAATCACAGAACTAACCCATGGAACTCAGACTGAGGATAGTCAAATCCCCCAGAAACCATGAGAGGTTTCTATGACCCATGAAAGTTTCCATGATCCATCCTGTTACCTTATGGAATATCATCTGTAGCCTATCTTTTGGCTCAGAAACCACGACTCCAATCCATATACCGTGGTTTTTTCTATGGGTCGTGGAAAGGACATATGGAACCTGAAGCTAAGGTTTTAAACATCCTTTCTCTAATTTATTTGAAGGGGTATTTCTATAATTACCCACTCTTTTAACTCTTAAGTGAGGTTGTTTTGGCCACTTTTAGTAGAATTTCTACTCCTATTAGCTTAAGTCTTTCATTATTCCTCATTCATCTCCCAAAAGAGGAAAAGAACTCCTTCAAGCTCCAAGTCTCAAGATCCAAGTTCAAGCCTCCATTTTATTTCACCTTAGATCAAGCAAGCATCAATAAGGTATGTGGGTATTCAATAAGGGATTTCTTTCACCCTTATGCCCAAAATCTCATGTTTTTCTTTGATTTATGAAATTGTGAAATAAGGGTTCTTACCCAAATTGGGGAAAAGTTATGGGTCTTCTTTTAAGCATCAATTTATGGTTTCTCATTACTTATCTATGATTTAATTTAAGTTCCTTATTTGATTTCAAAAGCCCATGCATTAAAGATGATTTCTAGCATGATTCCATTGAATTGCATATTTTTAAATGAAAAATGGCATGTTTAGATACCATGACCTTATGTATTTATGAAATTACATGCCTAATTCTTCAAGCTATGAATTTAGAAAGAAAAGTATGTTTTGAATTATGGATATGCAAAGCTTCAAGAACTTATGATATGTGAATTGCAAGACATTAGATATGTCCTTATGCGTTTCAAATAGATTTGGCATTAGATATGTCACAAGTATAAATTGAGTTGTATATATATGTTTTGGGAGTAGAATTTAGCACTGAGTTTGACTAGGGTTTAGCCTACCCTTAAGTCCCAAAACTACGTTGCCACCGTAGATTGCCTTCTGTGGCTTATGACAGGATCTTGATAGATAAGGTTCTAACCTTGACTGGTTAGGACAATATTTTTCAGTGTGGATGTATGACACTGGACTCCATGTAGCTCATCATCGTTTATGTTGGTTAAGAGAAACTCTCGTATGAATGTTTTAAGTCTTATGCTATGTTATCTCTTACCTTATGTTTAAATTATGATATATCTTATGATTTCTCTTACTATGCATGGATTCAGTTTTAACTATGTTTTAAGTATATTCTCCTATAATTATGCATACCTCACATACTCAGTATATCCTATAGTACTAACACATATTCTTGCACTGCATCCTCTTGATGATGCAAATTCAGGTTTCCCTCCTCAGACACGTGGCTAGAGATCGTAGGCCATTCAATAGTTGTGGGTGAATCCTCATCTCCCGAGGATTGGTTCTTGAGTGCAGTTTATTATCATCTTTCCTTCAGATTTTTGAGTTAGTTGGGGTATTGTCCCATCAACGCCTTATGACAATGTAGAGGCTTTTCAGACATAGACAATATTCTAGTCTCTCTTTCGGATTATGCTTCATTTTGACTTTATTATTTATGGATTCGGTTGCGTAGCTTCCTATTTATGCTTCCACTATATTTTCTTATGATTATCTGAGTATGCTATGAACAAGGGTTAACTTGGGGAACTTGTGGTCTTGAGTCCCGTGTTATGCCTAGGGGGTGGCCTCGGGGCATGACTGCAATATTAAAAAGCAATCAAAGAAAAGAGAAGAAAAATACATGCATAAACACCTTCCTATAATTGCTAAGTACTTTGCCTACTTTGTTAATCTATCATGGTTCCCACAGACATAGTTGTGGATTTAGCTACTCATGTTCATAAGAAAACAATCAGAATTTTTTGAAGAATTTATAATCATATACTTACGAGATGAAATAAAGAAATCTGGAATCTTGAATTATTATGGAAGAATCAATAACCAAAAACCAATGGATTAATTATTCTGTCAAAATCAAGAACAATGTAATACTAAGTGTTTTATAAGTTGTTTTCAACAAATAATAGAGCATAAAACGTAAAATAAAACCTAGGAGAAGTATTTATACACATTACAAATCATATCCTACTTAAACTAGTAAAACTAGGTCCAACAGCTTCCACAGACACCATCTACGGTCCGTGGATCTTTCTATGGCTCGTGGAAGCCCATCGTAAAAATTAGGGTTTTTGTCTTCTTGCAGGTTTGATTCCATGAAGTCGTTCCATGGCTTTTGGATTGGTCCAGGACGCATGGACTGGCATCATAGAAATCAAGTTATGTTGCTCCTCTCCTAATCTAGCTCCACGAACAGGAACCATGGCTTATAGATTGGTCCATGGCTCGTGGATGCCTGATATAGAAATCAGGATCCATGCACCATTTGCAGTATTCAATCTACCACTGACTTCCACGACTCATGGATGCTTTCACGACTCATGGAGTTCAGTCATGGAGGTCAGTTTTAGCCCTTTTTGTAGTCTTTTTCGATCATTAGCTTCCAAACCTTGTTTTCCTGCAAACAAACTTAAAAACACATCAAATCTACTAAAAATCGCTAAAGAATACACTCCAATTCCAAGTTTTAAGCATCAAAAGTGCCACAAAACCATGGCACATTACTTGGTCATCCGTATGTGTATGGAATCCAGTGCTAAGGTTCACTTGTATACCTAAACTCTCCTGGAATGACCTCCAAAAATGTGTTGTGAACTTTTCACCCCTATCCGAAATAATAGATATTGGATTTCCATGCAAGAAAATAATCTCTCTTATATATAGCTTGGCATAATCTTCTGTGGTATTAATAGACTTAACTATTGAGAAGTGGGCTAATCTCGTTAATCAACCATTGATCATCAAAATAGAGTTATGCCTATGAAATAAGAAAGGCAAACCTATAACAAAAATCCATGTTAATGGCCTCTAATTTCCACACTGGAATGCTCATAGTTTGAACTAGGCCACTGGAACTTTGATGTTCTCCTTTCATTTGCTAGTAGTTGGAGAATTGTGCTACAAACTCCATTATATCCCTTTTTATGTCATTTCACCTATAGACCACTTTAAGGTCATGGTACATCTTTTTAGAACTTGGATGAATAAAGTACCAGGAATAATGTTTTTCATCCATTATCTGTTGTCTCAGCCTATCCACATTAGGAACACATAATCTTTCTCGGCACCTTAAGGTACCATATCCTGCCATCTCAAATGTTGAAATTTTATGTTATCAAATCCCTTATTTGTACTGAAGCAATAAGGTATCATCATATTGTCTATCTTTCACTAATGCCACTAATGATTACTCTATAGTGTTCTGCACAACCACACCTCCATCTTCAGAATATAGAAGTCAAACTCGTAGGCTGGCTAATCTGCAAACATCTCATACTACTTTATATTTAATGAGTGGAAAATGTTCTAGGATACCCATAGACATGCACTGAAAGAATCTTCTACAATGTCAGCTATACCTGGGTAGTACAAAATATTGACATCATAGTCCTTCGGTAACTCTATCCACCTCCTCTGCCCCAAATTCAAATGTTTTTACTTGAAGAGGTATTGGAGACTTTTATGATCTGTAACTATATCAACATGTAACCCATACAAATAGTAGTGCCAAATCATAAATGTGAAATACTTCCGAGTCAAGCTCTAAATCATGAGTAGGGTAGATTTGTTCATCTTCTTTTAATTGCCGAGAAGTGTATTCTATAACCTTTCCATGTTGCATCAAGATGCATCCTAGGCCAACATGCAAAGTGTCACAATGAATGGCATACCCTTCTTTGTTTTCTGGTAAGGCCCATACAAGAGCTATAGTCAATCTATCTTTTAGCTCTTGAAAGCTTCTTTCAAAAGAATCTGACAACTGAAATTTGGTTGCTTTCTGCGTTAATTTTGTTAATGGGGAAGAAATAGAGAAAAACCTCTCCATGAATACAAAAACAACAATAACAACAACATACCCAGTGTATTCCCACAAAGTGGGGTATGGAGAGGGTAGAATGTACGCAGACCATATCTTTACCTCAGATGAAGTAAAGAGAAACTATCTTCTAAAAGTCTACTTTAATACTTTCTGAAATTCCACTTTAATACTTTTACCAGAGAAAACATAGCCAAGAAAAGCCACTAAGTTCATCCAGAACTCACATTTATAAAACATGGCATATAGTTGGTGCTCTCTAAGAGTTTGTAGCACTGATCTAAGTTTATTTACATGCTTTGCTTCATCACATGAATATATCAAGATGTCATCTATAAATACAATCACGTACATATAAAGAAAGGGTTTAAAACCGCTATTATCATATCCATGAAGGTTGTGCTGGGGCATTTGTTAGTCCAAATGACATGACAAGGAATTCAAAATGCCTATATCTAGTTCTGAAGGTTGTCTTTGAAATATCAACTTTATGTATCCTCAACTGGTGATAACCAGAACATAAGTCAATCTTTGAAAAACATTTAGCTCTCTACAACTGAACAAATAAATCATTTATTTTGGGTAGGGGTACTTATTTTTTATTTTTACTTTATTCAACTGCATGTAATTTATATGCATTCGCATTGTTCCATCCTTCTTATGTACAAATAGTACTGGAGCACCCCAAGGTGATATATTGGGTCGAATAAAACCTTTGTCAAGTAGATCATTCAACTGCTCATTTAGCTCTTTCAATTCTACTAGTGTTCTTTTATAAGGCAAAATGGAAATAGGCTGGGTACCGGGATCTAGGTCGATACCAATATCAATATCTCTAACCAAAGGTAATTTAGGAAGTTCATTGGGAAAAAAATCTAGATATTCATTCATAGCATATATGGATTGAAGAGTTGGCACCTGTTTCTTAGCTTCAAGGTCTCTAACATGGATTAGGTGATATAAACACCCTCTTTTTATAAGCTTTTGTGCCTTAAGTGTCACGACCCACTCTGCCGTGAGTGGCACTCACCCAACCCTCGGGTGAGCGAACCATCACTTCCCCTAACCTAATCGTTCTAACAACTCAAATCCAGTGCATAAAAGTAAACTAGCAATTCAATAATAATAATGATAAAACTTTATTAAGTTAACCTGCGGAAATTACCCCCTAGAATCTGAAAGTCGCAGTACTAAACAATTCTACCAATATCTAGAGTATGGGGATGCAACCCCAAAATAACAGAAATAGTCTAAGCCCAAAGCAAATGGGCTACAACTCTAATGATAGGTTCATGGCAGCTCGATCGAACCAGCTCACACTTGAAGTCTGGAAATGCTGGTACTACAGATGAGGTCGCATCTCTGTCGCTGGAAGATTTTCTGTACTCACAAGAAAGAAAAGCAAGTGTAGTATCAGTACACCACCACTGTGTACTGGTAGAATCATCAGTCAGCCCCAAATAAACAGTGTATAAACAGTACATCAAATCAAGTATAAGTACGGAAACATGCAACAAGTCAGTAGGCTCCCCTAGACTACAAGTCTCTACCTAGCTTGTTCCCACCTTAACTCCACCATATACAACTCTAAGCCACAATCACAGAATTCAATAAATCATCCTTTTTGCCTAGCTCGGACCCACCCTGTAATCCCTTCTAAACAACACCTAAGTGTTAAACTGACAACCCAGCCTAATCCAAAACCAACTACATAGATATAACAGGATTCCTGATCACTCAAGGACCACCAACGAATATCACAGTTCAATAAAATAGCTCGGTCCACTCATAGGACCAATAACAGACAAAGCAATGCAACAATATCCATGCAATGCAGCAATATCAATGCAATGATGCAGTAAAATAAACCCGTACCAGGAATGGTGCCCGAGCCAATCGTTAGTAATTCATACCAGGCGTGGTACCCAAGCTAACCATTTGTTATACCTATACCAGGCATGGTAACCGAGCCAAACGTTAGTAATTTGTACCAGGCGTGGTACCCGATCCAATCGAATATCAATAATCCACAGTTAAAATAATGAACAAACAACTTGTAAAACAAAAAATCAACACACCGTTCAATCCATAGACTGTAAAGAGGACCCTCAAACATTCTAAGAAATTCCTCTAAGCAATGTAATTCATACAAACACTTAGATTAGAGTACAAGAACATACAACATTCACAGGAATCATAAGCCATCACCTACCTCAAAATGATCCAAACTCTGCTCAACTCGAGTTTTCCCGTGTTCCGAATTCCTTTCTCTTTTTTGGTCTAAAACAACATACAAGTACTTAAATTAATGAACAAGGCCTGCGTATTAACTAGATTACACCAAATCCCAAATCCCAAACCCCAGACCAACCATGATCATTCTACCTTTTTTCCCGGGCTTACCGCCATTAATTTCTCTAGTTCTATCATTTTCATGGATAAAAATAGAAAATTTAACAATATGTGATCATAAAACCTTACTTTTAACAATACCCAAGAACTTTTATGCCTAAAATCCCCCTTCTTCTCTGGATTCTACCATCCCTAGTTTATTCCAACCTTTCCAAAAGTTCCCTCCTAGAAATTCTACCGCGTAGGAAAAGTAGTACGAATTTTGGGGAGTAGAAACCTTACCTTTAGGTCGAAAAATAGTGGAAAACTGGTAGAAATTGCCCAAAATCGCTCCCTTCTTCTCCAAAAACATTTCAAGAAAAACTAAACTATTTTGGGGAAGTTTCTGCATTAAATCCCGTCATGCTCTGCTATAGCGGTCCGCTCCGCTATAGCGGTACCGCCATAGCGGAGTCGTCTGCTATGGCGGAGACTGACCGATGTTGACTTCCACTGTAGTGGTAATTTATCTGCTATAGTGGAGGTCGCTATGGTGGAGCCATTTCTCTTGTCACAGACAAAAAGTTCAAAAATCTCCAAAATTTTCCCATATAACAACACACTTGCTTCCCCTGATGATCAAAAACAACCCCTTCACGTCAATCACGATTCTGAGAGTTCTACTTGCCCGAATTTGATTCCAAAAAGTCCCCTGGATCCTCTATGTTTTAGCTACGAGAAAAACTAGCTCAACACAAGACATCCAATCTAATCCTTACCCGGATTGACCTAGAATCTACCTCGCCCCAAAATCGGCTGAGACTAGCCTAGCCCAGAATTTCAAACCCCCAAAACTGGAGTTTTCTAACTCTAAAACTTGGCACGATTGGACTACCCATAACGATGGAACCGGTCGTTACAACAGATACCAATTTACCCATCATTCGTCCCCGAATGATCAAACCCAAAATTATGGAAAAATAAAGGAAAGAAAGTGTAGTACCTAAATTCTCAAACCTTCTCGGTTTCCCAAGTGGCTTTCCCAACTGGACGATGCTTCCACTAGACCTTTACCATATCAATTACCTTTGTCCTCAACCTCTGGACATCCCGAGCAAGAATCAAGACTGGTTCCTCTTCATAACGAATATCCTTATCGAAAAGCACCTCATCCCACTTGATGATGTAGTCTCCATCCCCATGGTATCGCTTAAGCATGGATACATGAAATATCAGATGAACACCCGACAAACTGGGCGGCATTACTAACTTGTAAGCCACTGGCCCCACTATCTCAAGAACCTCAAATGGACCGATGAACCAAGGGCTAAGCTTTCCTTTCTTACCAAATCGCATAACTCCCTTCATTGGTGACACTTTCAACAATACCTGTTTACCAACCTGGAAATCCATGTCCTGGACCTTGCGATCTGCATACTCCTTCTGCTTGCTTTGGGCAGCCAACAACTTGGCCTGAATGCCCCTTACCTTTTCTTGTGCTTCCTTCACCAATTCCACTCCCAAAGGTTGTACATTGCCTTCCTCAAACTACCCAACCGGTGATCTGTAGTTCCTACCATACAACGCTTCGAATGGTGCCATGTCAATGCTATAGTGATAGGTATTATTGTATGAGAACTGGCACAATGGTAGAAATTGGTCCCAATGACCCTCGAAGTCCATCACACATGCTCTTAGCATGTCCTCCAATACTTGAATCGTCCTCTCTGACTGACCATCAGTCTGAGGGTGGAAGGCGGTGCTAAAAGTGAGTTGTGTACCCATCTCTTCATGTAGCTTGCCCTAAAATTTAGAAGTGAACTGCGTACCCCTGTCTGAAATGATATAGAGTGGCACCCCATGCAATCTCACAATATCCTTCATATAGATCTTAGCCAATTGCTGTGAATTGTAATCTACCCTGACCAGAATGAAATGAGCGGTCTTGGTAACCTTTCAACAATGACCCAAATGGAGTCATACTTCCCCCATGTCTTGGGAAGACCCACCACAAAGTCCATGGCTATCCTTTCCCACTTCTACTCTGGAATGGGCATCCTCTGAAGTAGTCCTGCAGGTCTCTGGTGCTCATACTTTACCTGTTGGCAATTCTGACACTTGGACACAAAATCAACTATGTCCTTTTTCATTCCGGGCCACCAGTAACACTGCCTTAAGTTCCTGTACATTTCAGTCACACCCGGATAAATTGAGTACCACGAACCATTATCTTCTGCCAAGATTTTTTGAATTATATCATCAACCCGAGAAACACCAATCCTTCCTCTAAAATTTAGTACTCCACCAGAGACTAATGTGATATCCCTGGATTTCTCGGATATTACCTTACCTCGAAGCTTACCCACTTTTGGGTCCTAAAACGGTTTGGCCTTTATTTCCTCTATGAAGGTGGCTTTTACCTCAATGCTGACCAACAATCCACCCTATCCTGAAACACCCAAGTGCATGAACTTGGCCTCCAAGGCCTGAATTTCCCTGGCTAGTGGTCGTTTGGACACCCTCAAACAAGCCAAACTACCCATGCTAACTATTTTCCCGCTCAATGCGTCTGCCACAACATTAGCCTTACCCAAATGATATTGAATGGTCAAATCATAGTCCTTCAATAACTCCATCCACGATCTCTGCCTCAAATTGAAATCCTTCTGAGTGAACACATGCTGCAGACTGCAATGATCAGTGAACACCTCACACTTGACACCATAGAGATAGTGTCTCCAAATCTTGAGTGCCAAGACCACTGTTGCCAACTCCAAGTCATGAGTCGAGTAGTTCCTCTCATGCATCTTCAACTGCCTAGATGCATAGGCTATCACATTCTTATATTGCATCAACACAGCACCCAAACCAGAATATGAAGCATCACAGTAAACAATAAAGTCATTACCTTCAACCGGCAAGGACAATATAGGAGCCATGGTCAGAAGTGTCTTGAACTTTTGGAAGCTCTCCTCGCACTTGTCGGGCCACACGAATGGTACATCTTTCTATGTCAGCCTGGTCAGGTGAGTAGCAATAGACGCAAAATCCTTGACAAACCTCCGGTAGTACCCTGCGAGTCCAACAAAACTCCTCGCCTCAATCATAGAGCTTGGCCAGACCCAACTCTTAACTGCTTTAATTTTCTGGGGGTCTACCATCACTCCCTTTTCTGACACTACATGCCCCAAGAATGTAACTGAAGTCAACCAAAATTCACACTTGGAGAACTTTGCATAAAGCTTCTGGCATATCAAGATGTCCAACATAATATGGAGATGACTAGCATGCTCCTCCCTACTCTTGGAGTAGATCAAAATATCATCGATAAACACAATCACGAAAGAATCCAAATATGACTTAAATACCCTATTCATCAAACTCATGAATGCTGCCGGTGCATTGGTCAAACCAAAAGACATTACTAGGAACTCATAATGGCCATACCGAGTCTAAAGAGCAGTCTTAGGAATGTCCTCAGGCCTAATCCTCAACTGATGGTACCCTAACCTCAAGTCAATTTTCAAAAACACCGATGTGCCCTAAAGTTGGTCAAATAAATCATCACTGCGGGATAGAGGGTACTTATTCCGGATGGTCACCTTGTTCAACGGCCTATAGTCTATGCACATCCGCATACTACCATCCTTTTTCTTCACAAACAACACAGGAGCATCCCAAGGCGAAGCACTGGGACGGCTAATTCCCTTATCTAGGAGTTCCTGCTGCTGAGTCTTAAGTTCCCTTAACTCTGCTAGAGCCATATGATACGTAATAATAGAAATGGGATGAGTTCCTGGCTCCAAATCAATACAAAAATCTATATCCCTGTACAGAGGTATACCAGGCAAATCTGTTTGAAACACCTCTAAAAACTTAGAAACCACCGGAACTGACTCAATAGATGGGGACTCCACACTATAATCCTAGAGATGAGCCAAGAAGTCTTGACACCCTCTCCCTACTAGCTTATTAGCCCGAATGAATGATATGACCTTAACTGGCTTAGGCCTGTGCACACCTTCCCACTCTAGTCTATCCTTACCCAGAATCTCTAGAGCCACAGTCTTGGTGCTATAGTTTAACACAACATGATAAGGGGATAGCCAGGTCATGCCCAAGATAATATCAAAATCAGCCATATCAAGGAATATCAAGTCTACCCAAGTATGCAACCCCACAAACACAACAAAACAATCACGATAAACATGAGTCACAATCACAGACTCTCCAACCCGGGTAGAAACATGAATAGGAGAATCAAGGATATCACCAGTCAATTTCCAGACCTAACGCAAAACTCACATATACATAAGAATATGTAGAACCTAGGTCAAATAATACCAAAGCCATTTTATCGCAGAAAAGAATGGTACCTATGATCACCGCATCTGACGCTTCCACCTCAATCCTCCCTGAAAAAGCATAGCAATGACCCTGCTCATCAATTTGGGAAACTTCCCGGATACCATCTTTGTCACGACCCAGACCGCCGTGAGTGGCACTCACCTGACCCCTGGGTGAGCAAACCATCACTTCCCCAACTTAATCATTCTAACAGCTCAAAACTAGTGCATAAAAGTAAACTAGCAATTATTACCCCCTAGAATCTGAAAGTCGCAGTACCAAACAATTCTACCAATATCTAGAGTACGGGGTGATAACGCTCAAATTACACCTCAAATTAAGAAGCGTAAGCGGTCATCGTTAAATATAAAACCCAACAAAGGTTGGGGTCGATCCCACAGGGAATAAGGTGCAAATTAAATCGTTAGTGAATTAGTTGACTAGTAATCAATAATTTTCGATAAATTGGGGGGGGGGGATTTCTGTGATCAATATTTGAACAATGCAAGTAACTAATTGCAAGTTTCAATGAGTATTAATCAATATGAGAATGAACTAGGGAAGTGTTCACCATGGCGTCGTAATAATTTTGACTCAAAGCTTAACCGGGTTCTTTCTATCTGCATATCACGATGTGATTGAATTAATGGTATCATCTAAACGTTTCTCAACCAAATAGACGAATTTCCTTTTCAATTCTCTCGAACTTGAAAAGGTGAACTTTCTTATTTCAATCCTAAACATCGAGTAGATTAATCTAGTTACAACATTAATCATAAGACGAGAATTGGTAGTCTCAAATCCTCGTAGTTAATCAAATTTCCCGATTTTAATCTCTTTGGTCAAGGAAATCAAACCTAGGTATGTTCTACTGTTTGCAACCATTAAAAACTATAAATAACGAATGATTAACCACGTGACAACATATATATTTAACCCAACGCTACCTGGAATCTACATTGTGACTCTTGCCATGGATCCCACAACCCTAGTTTTTGGGAGTTTAGCCACTCATGCTAACAAAGCGAAGTAAAGAAATACTAGTATTCATATGAGAAGAAGGAATTCTTACAATAGAAAATTAATACTTTACTTTGAACTTCGTAGAATCCCAGCACCAATGGTGAAAATCCCAAGAAACAATGGAAGAAGAGGAAGAAAATGAGTTTGTGTCATTTTTTCTCCTCCCAAAACTTGTTTAAAACGTCTCATAAATATTAGTTAATGAATAATAAAATAACCCTAACACAGGGTATTTATAGTAGCACAGGAAATAAAGAACAAAAATAGAATTTTTAGAATCCCGCGTCGCATTGACGGGTCACCTGACGGACCATCACGAATGTGACTGGCCGTCACTTGAGCCGTCATTGCTAAACAGTGAACTTCCAAGAAAATTCTCAGGTAAGTCATCCAGCAGGTGACGACTTACAGCTTTATATGCGTTTTATGACAAATTTTTAGGTAAGTTATCACCTGCTCGACGACTTACATGTATATAGGGTAAAAATGCATTTTAAGGAGTGCGTTTTATCTTGGTGGCTTGGGTGACGGTCCGTCAGGTCAGTGACGGGCCGTCAGACAGGCCGTCACTCCTAGGCAGTGCTCGATTACTTGTTGTCTCGTCCTGGCGGCCTGGCTAACGGCCAGTCACAGGTGTGACGGTCAGTCATGCCAGCCTTCAAGCGTAACCAGTTGAGGTTTTGAACATTTTTTCTTCCGTTTCTATCTCTAGCTCCATTCCCTGCAAATATAACAATAAAACATCAAAAACCACAAAAGTTTCTTGAAAACTCGCGAGTATTCTTAGTTAAAGGCGTCAAATATGACTTAGAATCCCGCCACATCAACACCCTCAACTTAAAACGTTCGCTTGTCCTCAAGCAGCATGACAACAAAAACAAAATGACGACTCAACTAAGAATACAAACACATATCTCTGGCAAATCATGGCCACTCAACAGTTTATTAAATTTAAATCAAGCCCCCCGATAGCACACAAATGTATGAAACGCTAACTTGCAAGGATCCAAACATGTCATTCCGATATGATAGAATATTCTACATACACACACAACAGCTATCCCAACAGTCAATAGATGATACAGAAATCTCAGTGCCTTCACCACAAAGAATTCCCACACACAAGATTTGGGATTAGGTAAGGCGCTCACACTCACAACCGATTTCAGACAATGCACATGCGATGCATAAGCTTGCCCTTGCTATTCTATTTCAGTTTTTTTTTCAAAAAGACGCTCAGGATCACTACAAGACTTGTTTTGGCTTGTAATGAGGCTTTGGGTGCAGGTAGGATACATTTAGGGGTTAGTGACTAAGCCCTCCTTGGAATCACCGACCTACTATTTCCACTTATCTTTACTTCGTTTATCCTTATTCACCTTTTTATTCCATTCTTTCTAGCTACATGTGCGGCCTCTTTATTTTGACAATTCTTTTTCATCTCTTTTTCGTTTCTTTTTCTTTGTTTTTTTAGGCACACACCCGCTTTCTTCATTCTATCCACAACCAATCTTATCCATCCTATTTTTCTTATCATTTAACTCTATAGTAGCCACCTTCAACTTAGGCTGATTGCCTGAGTTGAGGTGCATGATGTCCAAGGAAGGACTAGGGCCAAAATAGGGATTCAAAGTTAAAAAGAAATGGTGACAGGTTATTGAAAGAATAGGGTCAATTATGGCTCAAACAGGGATCAAAAGAATTATTTGCATTTGGACGGTCTTATAGGCTAAGTGCACTGCACACAAAAAAGGCCTGTGATCCTTTCCTAAGCAACCAACTTCAAACTTAACAAAATAGACCGGGCAAGTTCTAGATGCATGCACAGAGTAAGAATTCATAACAATAAGCTCACACACACTTGGCACCAAGAAACCATACCACTACCAACTATCAAAACATCAGCTCGGCTTAAGCATAATTATTACAATCACAACCACACAATGACATTCAAGAATCCAGAACACTCAATCGTTTCAAACATCAGTACAAAATCAACTTTTTCAGAGGGGGATCCTTTTAGTTCAACTTTCCAAAAAGCCATGCTTGCTATAGACACCAGAAAACAACACAAACAAAATTTAAAATGACAACCTAAACATGCCGGTTCTACTAGATAGCACATCGGAGGGAAAAGAAATGCGACAACAAAAACCCTCGGTGGTGAAAGACTCACAGGTATCCCAACAACACCCTCAACTTAGACTCATGCATTGTCCCTAATGCATACATGTGAAAGCTAAAACTATGATAGAAAGGAACACCTGTGAAGCCCATAGGACTCAGAGTCTAGCATGATGTTGGAGACCACCAGGGTCTCTAAAGCAGGAGCAATCGCTGGAATAGGTGCAAGCGACATCATCCTGTTGAGCTCCAACTTTCTCTTTTATCGGCTCTTCAGCTAGTCGAGACAACTTCTTTACTCTTTCTAACTCTTTTTCTTTGTTGGTTCTCTTGCAGTGTTTTCTTTTCCTTGATTTGTTCTCCCCGCCTTCCTCTATAGGTTTCTCTTCTTGCGATCCCAACACCATTCTCATAACAGCTACGATTTTAACAAAACCCTTCTCCTCAATATGCACATCCGTAGGGGCTTCATCAATAACATTGATAACCGAGACCACCCTCACGTCTCTTGGTGGCTTCATCAATTTACACACATCAAACTTGACCAATTCATTGTTTAATCTGAATGTCAGTTCATTTTTTTCCATGTCGACCAACACTCTTGCAGTGGCTAACAATGGTCGTCCCAAGATTATGGGAACTTCAAAGTCCACTTCGCAATCTAAAATTACAAAGTCAGCTGGGAATATAAACGTACCAACCTTTACCAGCACATCAGACAATATTCCCACCGGTCGCTTTACTGAACGGTCAGCCATTAACACCCTCATGGTAGTTGGTTTGGGAGCTCCCAAACCCAATTGTTTATAGACTGCTAGTGGCATCAAGTTGATGCTAGCACCAAGATCACATAAGGCTTTTTCAAAGTTGAATTTCCCAATAGTACAGGGAACAGTAAAAGCACCTGGATCTTCCTTCTTTTCCACTAACGATCTTGAAGAAATAGCACTGCAGTGGTGGAGGTTATCTTCTAGTTCAAAGCTCACTGACCTCTTCTTGGTAATCAAGTCCTTCATGAACTTGGCATATCCGAGCATTTGTTCAAGAGCGTCCACCAGTGGGATGTTTACTGATATCTGCTTGAGCATGGTCATGAAATTTAGGAACTTGCTATCTTCCACTTTCTTCTTCAACCGTTGTGGGAAAGGAGGCAGTGGCCGAGGCATCATAGTTGGAAGTTTTTCAACTTCCTTGATTTTATCCGTAAGCACTTGAGTAGCATCCTCTACCATATTTTCATCCGCAACATCAACTTTCTGAGTCTGAATTACCGGATGTGATTCCGATAATATTTTACCGCTTCTCGTAGTGATCGCCATACAACTCCCGTCATTCCTCGGGTTTTGAATGGTGTCACTCGGCAAGGTACCTATCTTCCTTTGATTTAGAGACGCCGAGATTTGACTCACTTGCTGCTCTAATTGCTTGATCGAGGTGGAATGTGAATCTACTACCTGGCTTATTGCTGATAATTCAGTCCTCATCTCCTTTACCCCGGAGTCAGTAGATTCCACCTTCAACAACATCTTCGCCATCATATTCTCTAATTTGGATGTCCCTGTCTCGTTACTAGCTCTTTCTCGATTACCAGGTGTTACATACAACCCACCTCTCTCAGTTTTATTCTTTCAGTTCCCCTGATCACGATCTCTGTAGCCAGCTTTTTCATAGTAGTTGTCCTTCTGATAGTTCCGACCTTGGTTTCCCTGGCCATTGGCCTGGAAACCCCCCAAATAATTAGCCTCCTCATCAGATTCAAACTCTGCTGCTCTACCTTGGGAACCCACAACTTTCACTTTCTCCTTACCTCCTGACAGCAAATATTTTGTCAGTAGGTCCATTTGCGTTTTCAGATGGGCCATATCTTGGTCCCGCTCTTCCTCTTTCCTGCGCTGTTCCGCTGACATACCGACTTCATAAGTGCTAGCAGCCACCTCTGTATCCCGCGTATGACAGGCCCTGTTGGTTTTAGTGAGCCGGTCCAAAATAGATGTGGCATCGATAAAGGTAAGACCCATAAATGCTCCACCTGCTACATTATCCAGTGTCTGCTTGGTAGCCGAATTCAGTGCCCTGTAGAATGTTTGCATTAGGAAATTGTCAGTCAACTGATAGTTCGGGCATTGTGTCAGCTTCTTCTTGAACCGCAACCAAGTCTCATGTAAAGCCTCATGAGGTTGTTGTCTGAAGTTGCTAATTTCATCCCTCAAATGTATCATTCTAGAGGGAGGAAAAAACCTTTCTAGGAAAGCTCCTTTCAACTCTCCACAGGTTGTGATAGAGTCGGGGTTAGCTCTGTCAACCATAATGCTACCTCATCAGACAGAGACAACGGAAACAACCTAATCCTGATCGCTGTCTGACTTACTCCAGGAAATTCGAATGACTTGCAGATACCCACAAAATTCATCAGGTGTCGGTTTGGGTCATCACCAGCCACACCACGAAACACCCCTCTCAAATTCAACAGCTGAATCATTGTGCTCGTAATGTCGAACTTGGCCCCGGGCGCTAGCGGAGGAAGAACAATGGCGCCCGTAGCACCAACTCCATCTAATGCAATATCATCCTCTATATCCTCAACATTCATGTGATGCTGAGCCTGTTGAGCCTGCTATTCTGCAGCGAGCCTTGCTGCCTCCTGCTTTTGTACATTCATGGTTTGCCTTAGCGTTCTTGCAAGCTCGGGGTCGTAGGGTAATATTGGTTCACCCGAGCGTCGGGTACTTGGCATGCACAACTCTGTACACTATACCAAACAAAAACAACAAATAAAAGTAAAAGCAGGAAATATGACTAAGAGTCAAATAAACACACCAGACTTAATAAACAACCGTATTCCCTGGAAACGGCGCCAAAATTTGATAACGCTCAAATTACACCTCAAATTAAGAAGCATAAGCGATCGTCGTCAAATATAGAACCCAACAAAGGTTGGGGTCGATCCCACATGGAATAAGGTACAAATTAAATCTTTAGTGAATTAGTTGACTAGTAATCAATAGTTTCCGGTAAATTGGGGGGGTTTCTGTGATCAATATTTGAACAATGCAAGTAACTAATTGCGAGTTTCAACGAGTATTAATCAATATGAGAATGAACTAGGGAAGTGTTCACCATGGCGTCGTAACAATTTTGACTAAAAGCTTAACCGGGTTCTTTCTATCTGCATATCACGATGTGATTGAATTAATGGTATCATCTAAACGTTTCTCAACCAAATAGACGAATTTCCTTTTCAATTCTATCCAACTTGAAAAGGTGAACTTTCTTATTTCAATCCTAAACATCGAGTAGATTAATCTAGTTACAACATTAATCATAAGACGAGAATTGGTAGTCTCGAATCCTCGTAGTTAATCAAATTTCCCGGTTTTAATCTCTTTGTTCAAGCAAATCAAACCTAGGTATGTTCTAATGTTTGAAACCATTAGAAAACATAAATAATGAATGATTAACCACGTGACAACATATAAATTTAACCCAACGCTACCCGAAATCTACATTATGACTCTTGCCATGGATCGCACAACCCTAGTTGTGGGGAGTTTAGCCACTCATGCTAGCAAAGCGAAGTAAAGAAATACTAGTATTCATATGAGAAGAAGGAATTCTTACAATAGAAAATTAATACTTTACTTTGAACTTCGTAGAATCCCAGCACCAATGGTGAAAATCCCAAGAAACAATGGAAGAAGAGGAAGAAAACGAGTTTGTGTCGTGTTTTCTCCTCCCAAAACTTGTTCAAAACGTCTCACAAATATTAGTTAATGAATAATAAAATAACCCTAACATAGGGTATTTATAGTAGCCCAGGAAATAAAGTCCAAAATTAGAATTTTTGGAATCCCGCGTCGCGTTGGCGGGTCGCCTGACGGACCATCACGAATGTGACTGGCCGTCACTTGAGCCGTCACTGCTAAACAGTGAGCTTCCAAGAAAATTCTCAGGTAAGTCGTCCAGCAGGTGACGACTTACAGCTTTATATGCGTTTTATGACAAATTTTTAGGTAAGTCGTCACCTGCTCGACCACTTACATGTATATAGGGTAAAAATGCATTTTGAGGAGTGCGTTTTATCTTGGTGGCTTGGGTTACGGTCCGTCAGGTCAGTGACGGGCCGTCAGATGGGCCGTCACTCCTAGGAAGTGCTCGATGACTTGCTGTATCGTCATGGCGGCCTGGCTGACTGCCAGTCACAGGTGTGACGGTCAGTCATGCCAGCCGTCAAGCGTAACCAGTTGAGGTTTTTGAACATTTTTTCTTCCGTTTTTATCTCTAGATCCATTCCCTGCAAATATAACAATAAACCATCAAAAACCACAAAGGTTTCTTGAAAACTCACGAGTATTCTTAGTTAAAGGCGTCAAATGTGTCGTAGAATCCCGGCACATCACGGGGATGCAACCCCAAAATAACAAAAATAGTCTAAGCCCAAAGCAAATGGGATACAACTCTAATGATAGGTTCAAGGCAACTCGATCGAAGCAACTCACCCTTGAAGTTTGGAAACACTGGTACTACAGATGAGGTCGCGTCTCAGTGGCCGGAAAATTTCCAGTACACACAAAAAAGAAAGGCAAGTGCATTATCAATACACCACCACTGTGTACTGGTAGGATCATCAGCTAGCCCCAAATAAACAGTGTATAAACAGTACAACAAATCAAGTATAAGTACGGAAACATACAACAAGTCAATAGGCTCCCCTAGACTACAAGTCTCTACGTAGCTTGTTCCCACCTGAACTCCACCACATAAAACTCTAAGCCACAATCACAGAATTCAATAAATCATCCTTTTCTCCTAGCCTGGACCCACCTTGGGATCCCTTCTAAACAACACCTAAGTGTTAAACAGACAACCCAGCCTAATCCAAGACCAACTATACAGATATATCAGGATTCCCGGTCACTCAAGGACCACCAACGAATATCACAGTTCAATAAAACAGCCCGGTCCACTCACAGAACCAATAACAGTCAAAGCAATGCAACAATATTCATGCAATGCAGCAATATCAATGCAATGATGCAGTAAAATAAACCCATACCAGATATGGTACCCGATCCAACCATTTTTAATTCGTACTAGGCGTGGTACTCGAGCTAACCATTTGTTATACCCGTACCAGGCGTGGTACCCAAGCCAACCGTTAGTAATTCATACCAGGCGTGGTACCCGAGCTAACTTAATGTCAATAATCCATAGTTAAAATAATGAACAAACAACTTGTAAGACCAACAAGCAATACACCCTTCAATCCACAGACTGTAAACATGACCCTTAGACATTCAAGCAATTCCTCTAAGAAATGTAATTCATACAAACACTTAAATAAGAGTACCAGAACATACAACATTCACAGAAATTGTAAGCCATCACCTACCTTGAAATGATACAAGCTCTACTAAACTCGAGCTTTCCCGTGTTCCAGATTCCTTTCTCGTTCTTGGTCTAAAATAACATACAAGTACTTAAATTAACAAACAAGGCCTGTGTATTACCCGGATTACACCAAATCCCAAACCCCAGACCAACCATGATCATTCTACCCTTTTCCTAGGGTTTCCCGCCATTAATTTACCTAGTTCTATCATTTTCATAGATAAAAATAGAGAATTTAGCAATATGTGATCATAAAACCTTATTTTTAACAATACCCAAGAACTTTCATGCCTAGAATCCCCCTTCTTCTACGGATTCTACCATCTCTAGGTTATTTCAACCTTTCTCCAAGTTCCCTCCTAGCAATTCTACCGCGTAGGAATAGTAGTACAAAGATTGGGGAGTAGAAACCTTACCTTTAGGTCGAAAAATAGTGGAAAACTGGTAGAAATCACCGAAAATTGCCCTATTCTTCTCCCAAAATATTTCAAGAAAAACAAAACTGTTTTGGAGAAGTTTCTGCATTAAATGTCATCACACTCTTCTATAGCGGTCCACTTTTCTATAGCAGTACCGCCGTAGCGGAGTCATCCGCTATGGCGGAGACTGACCGACGTTGACTTCTGCTGAAGCGGTAATTTCTCCACTACAATAGAGGTTGCTATGGCGGAGCCGTTGCACTCGTTATGGACAAAAAGTTCAAAAATCTCCAAAATTTGCCTATTTCACAACACACTTGCTTCCCCCGATGGTCAGAAACAACCCCTTCATATCAATTACGATTCTGGGAGTTCTACTTACCCGAATTCAATTCCGGAAAGTCCCTCGGACTCCTCTATGTGTTAGATACGAGGAAAACTAGTTCAAAATAATACAACTAACCCAATCCTTACCTGAATTTCCCTAGACTCCACCTCTCTCTAAAACCGACCGAGACTAGCCTAGCCCAGAATTTCAAACCCCCAAAACCGAAGTTTTCTAACTCTAAAACTTGGCATGATCGGACTACCCGTAATGACGGACCCAGTCGTTACATTATGATAGGAAATAAACCTTCCTCTAGGCATCACCTTATTCTCTTTCAACTCCAAGACCGGCTCACGTGGGAAATGGAAATGAGAAATTTTTGCTCCGCAATCAACTGTAGCATAACAAGAGGATAGCCAGTTCAAGCTTATTATGACATCAAAATTGACTATTTCCATCTCTATCAAGTTAGATGATGTATCATGGCCATTACCATTACTAGGCACCCATAATAGATCCTTCTAGATATAATAGACTCTCCTACTTGAGTCAATACTACAAATGGCTCACGTAATAATTTTTGTTTTACTTCAAACATCTTTGCAACAAATGGAGTAACATATGACATGGTCATCCATGAATCTATCACTATAAAAAGATCATGAGAGAAGATGGATAAGGTACTTATAACCACATCTGGGAAGCCTCTGATTCTTGTCGATCTTATTTAGGCCAGCTCCTAAACTAGAACCTCTGACTCTACCTCTGCATGTACCTCTGCATGTACCTCTACCTATTTATGCTTGAGGATCATGAGATGAAGGTGGTGCTAAGGAAGAGGATGCTACTGTAGAGCCTCAAATCGGTGATCTTTCACCTCTGCCCTCTACTCTATGTCTTAGACAGTCACGCTTCTTATAAACCTTAACTCCATACCTATAACAAGTGGTAGATCCATATAAACAATCTCTTAAATGGGATTGACCACATTGTCCGCTAGTAGGCTTAGGTGGTAATCCCTGACCAGTATCTCTCTTATAGCAAGGGCATGGTGCCCTCAAAGTCTAACTTTGATCATGTATTGATCTTGATTACTGAGCTGGAGCACTAGCTGTAAAGTAGGATGATGACTGAGCCAGCCCATGTGGCCCTCAACTAGAGGATGCCCTGTCACTTCCCTGATATTTGCCTGCTGCCCTGACCCTCTTGCTCTTCTCTCTTTCTAATCTCTCTGCTCTGCGATCATGTATGTGGTCCTTTGTCAACTGAGCATGTGCCATTAGTCAGCAATATTAATATCATTATTAAGTGAATCAACTGCACAAGAGTCAATTAATTGATCTCTGAGGCCACCCATGAAGTAATGCATCCTCACCCTCTGAGTGTTGACCCTCTCTGGATCGAATCTAGAAAACTGGGTAGATCGCATTCTATACTCCTTGACACTAAAGTTATTCTGTCATAAGGATAAAAAAATTTCCACCCTCATTTCCTTGAGCTTTAAAGGTAAAAAGTGATCTATAAAGGCCCTCAAAAACACTTCCTAAACTTCTGGGGGCATTTGGGCCCCTGGAATCGATCCATTCTCATGCTAGGCAATGGAGATATCTTTTAGGTGATAGGAGGCCAGGTCAATAGCCTTAGTCTCAGATATATGTATAACCCTAAAGATTCTGTTGATATCATCTTTAAACTATTGAGGGTCATCTGTCACACTAGATCCTGTAAACACCAAGGGAATCATTATGAGGAAATATCATACTCTGGATCTAGCATTCTCTCTCTAAATAGTGTTACATACATCCTTATTCTATCCTTGGGCCAGAGAAACTACTAACTGGGTGAGCAACTATACTGCTTCTCTATGGTCCTGCTCTAAGGCACTTGGTGGTGGTACATGCAGTGTATAAACTACAGGTGATGCTACTAGAGGCGTAGGAACTCTTGAATGCCCTTCAGTTCTAGGCACCAGAGGACCTGGAAGCATAGGACACGACAAGCTCTCCTAAGCACTAGTCTGACCTTCTAATGTTGTAGAAGTCTCTATAGTGGCTACCTCTTGTGTAGTGCTGTTATTATCCCTCTGGCCTACTTTATCCTTATCTTGAGTAGACATGATATGTAACACAAATAAGTAGAGTTTGAGTCAGAAGTAACTTTCTATGACTCTGCTCTATTGCACGATCTTGATTTTATTAGAAGGTCGAATTCCTAAATTCCTGTGTAGTCCCTTAATTATAAATGTGGTACGTAACATATTCATAAGAAAGATCCTACTAGACACGACTTCTTAGACTCCCTAAGATGCTTAAACCTTTGGCTCTAATACCAAGTTTGTTATGACCCTATCTAAGAGGGGCGAATATCGAAGAGTTATATGAGAACCTGCTAAATATATCTACTAATCTCATGATAAAGTAGTAAAATGATAAGTAGCAGAATAGACATCAAGGTGTGTTTACATATAATGAAACATAGATAACTAAATGGCCCACTAGACTAGCTGCACAGTTGTACCAAAACTAAGTCCAGGAAGCCTCTAAGGAGTCTGTAACTGAGAATCTGATAAATAGTTGGGACAAGGCCATGTCATACCTACTATAAGATATGTACATGAAGACAAATCATAGATCCTAGACATCTGATAGCTCCAGAGAGAGTTGAAGCTTACCAACTGATTAACTGAAAGGCACTGGTCTTCTGTGGATGTCTGCTAGCCTGAGTACCTGATCTTACATTCATAAAAATGCAACGCCCCCTAATATGGGGATGTCAGTACATATAAGACATGTACTGGAATGTAAAGCAGACTAAATAACAAGAAGACATATAAGAATACTCAATGAATCAGATATAAAGGATAGGAAAATATGAGCATACACATATAGGAAATATAATCTGAAACTGATACTATAACCAATATCAGGGGACCTCGTATAATGTCTTATGTGTTATTCATTTACATATATTTAAAATCCTTAGAATTTGCCTAGGTGACATATTTTACCTTTTTATATTGCTTCCTTCTTCTTTCTGCAATACTAACTGTCAGGAAGTCACATAATAACCTAATATTAGTGATTAGTGAAACATGTATAGAATCTTTAGCAAACTGTCACAACCATGTGTGAAATCTCATAGTCTAGATAATGTGGTATGTTAAGGTATACTCTCTAGGGCTCCTGTAAGGTCTTCCCGCAGGCTTGTATGATCAGGGGAATCCATGATGGGAAGTTCCAACTGACTCTGTCTGAATTCTGTGCATAGAATAGCGTCACACATAGTGATACTAAAAATACCCACCCCACATTGCAAAGCAGGCTATAATCTCATCTTGCCTTTAAAGGCATGTAGTAACTAACTCATGAATCATATAACTCATTATCCTAATATTGATTACTTTCTTTAGATGAAGAATCATATATCTATGTGATGTATATAGATATGGCTAATCTATGGAAAAGTACTTCCTTTAAATTTCGTGACATATATGCTCAGTAACTTCTAGGAGTTTAAACTGAAAACACGTACGGTCATGTGAAACATATGCCTTCTTTGACTAGAAAAGAGTACTTTAACTCTATAGGTATAGAACTCCAAATGAAAGAGATCTATAATAGTAATAAGCTTTGCTTTCAAGTAGCATATAATCTATAACGACCTTTATAGGAGGAACATGTGACTCTAGGTCGTGCCTTGATGGCGAAAGAGCTTTTAGATTTATATACCTTACTTTGAAACTCTCTCTCTCTTATGATTTGTCATTGATTCCATTAAAAACACTTCTTATCTATCACATGACATAATATGCAATAGTATAAGTAGTTAACTAAGAAGTACGATGAGGTTGGAAGAACAATAATAGATTTTGAGCGACAAGCTTAGCAAGTATGATAAATAAATGGTGTATCACCACACCTCTCTCTTCCCCCCTTTACAACTGAACTTATGATCTTCAATGAGGTCAATATTACCCCTTCCATCCTTAACTAACAATATATAGCCCATTACATATCCCAAAAAGGTCATAAACTTAAACTCTCGGCTTTCGAACACTATCCCATAAGTTTTTTATTTAATGGCATAAAAATACACTTATAACCTCATTGATTATGTTGGGAGAGAAGTATGTGATACATACTATAATAGAAACCCATATAAACAGATAAACTGCATTCTCAATCAATTTAGGAATTTCGTCAAACACTTGACGAGAGATAAGTTCGCAAGAGCTCTATAAATCGTGTTTGCTATACCGTATCCTTCTTTCTCACCACAACAAGCTTACTGCCTCAATACACAACTATACACACCTTATTTAGTCAAAAACACAACCAATACAGCCCTCTACATACTCTGTTATCACCAAGTATATCAATTACAATGGGAAAAAGATGGACTCACAACTTTCGATCACCATCCCATGAGTCTTACCCGTAAACTTTACTTAAAACAACTCTTAGAGTCATATTTATGGAGATAGTAGAGCAGCCATACCTTTATCAATAAGAAATCATTCCCTACACCTTTTTACTCTTCAAGAATCACACATTTTCCTTTAAGAAAATACTTTGCTAAGTAAGTTTCCATGACCAATAATGAGAAATACACTTGATTCTTGTAAGAATCAACTTATCTTAGACTAGGGAGAGATGGAGATGAAGAAAAACTAAAGAAAAAACTAAGGAATAGGTCATTTACGTTTTAGGAAAGATTGGAAATTAAATCCCTATGTCCAACTATAAAAACATGACTTTTTGGTCAACTTCCCTATGGATGCCACATGTTCTGCAGTGATTAGGCCGTGCATCTATAGTGAAATGCACATAACCTTTTACTCCAAACTCATATGTATGAGTGGTTTATTGTTTTCAAAACTAGAATCAAATACATTTAATTTGGTATGTTGTATGACCTCTAACGCTTTGTGGGAGATATACCCATTACAAGCAAGACCATATACATGCTTGTTTGAAATACTCTACCATAATGAACCCTTCAACTTGAACTTTTATTTCAAGTCTCTCTTTGGTATCTGACTTTGGTCTAGCACTTCAAATGGCTTGATATAAGTGTACCTGCATATAATTATCCTCCTGGTTCATTTTGATTCATCAGTGTTTATGAGTTGCACATGTATCTTATGTGTGGGGCATTATATTATCTTACCCTTGGGATCATTCTTCCTCAAATGAATGCTACAAATCAAAATTATTATAAATCTATCATTTTACAAAAAAATTGGCAGAGTTTTCTTTGTAAATAGGTCTATCAAAAACATGTCATCTAACCAGAATAAAAAATAATGCGCTTCATAATATGTAACAAAAAAAAAATAATATTCAACAGATATCCACGAGGCTCCGCTTGGACTTATATTAATGAAGCTATAGTAATTTATAAAGCTTACCATATGCTTTGTTACCTTTACATCACAACTCTGAGAAACATGTAGACTCTGGAATCATAGGCGTGTATCAAGTACCTGAACATATAGCATATAAATAATATAGTATTAACAAGTATGACTAAAATTGATACTCGAAAGAAAGGAGTTGAGTTTAGGAATCTTTTTGTTGTTCCTAGAATAAATGAGGATACTTGGCCATCATATCACGCTCTGCTTCCATTTGGCTTCTTTAACATTCTGAATTTTCGTCTTTAACTGAAGCTATTTCTTTCATTTTCAATTTTCTGATTTGTCTATCTAGCATGGACACTGGGACTTCTTCATATGATGTAATTTTTCTGAGAGTTCTATACCCTCTGAAGGGATAATGTGAGAAGGATCTGCTAAGAATTTATGTAACATAGACATGTGAAAGACTGGATGCACTACTGCTATCTCTAGAAGTTAATCTACCTCATAGGCTACCTGACTAACTCTCTATAGTATTCTATAAGTACCAATATAACTAGGGCTCAACTTACCTTTCTTGCCAAATCGCATAACCCCTTTCATAGGTGATACCTTCAAGAATACCCAGTCATCAACTTAGAACTCTAAATATCTGTGTCGCATATCTGTATAAGATTTTTGTCAGCTTTGAGAGATCTTCAGCCGCTCTTATATTAGCTTTACCTTTTCAAATGCTTGATGGACAAGATCTTGTCCCAATATTTGAGTCTCACCTACTTTAAACCAAACAATGGATGATCTATATCATTGCCCATAAAAAGCTTCAAATAGAGCCATGCTAATGCAGAAATGATAGCTATTATATAGGCAAATTCTATCACAAGTAAATGATCACCCTAATTGCCTTTAAAGTCTAGAACACACACTCTCAATATATCTTCAAGTGTTTGTATAGTGCGCTCACCTTGGCCATCTATCTGGGGATGAAATGTGGTGCTAAGGTTCACCTATTTTCCCAAACTCTCTTGGAATGACCTCTAAAAGTATGTTGTGATTGGGCACCCCTATCTGAAATAATGGACATTAGAATTTCATGCAAGAGAACAATCTCTCTGATATATAGCTTGGCATAATCTTCTGCAATATTGGTAGGCTTTACTGATAAGAAGCTGGTTGATTTCATTAATTGATCAATGATCACCCAAATCGATTCATACTTATGAAATACAAAAGTCAAACTTTTAACAAAATCGATGTTAATGGCCTCCCATTTTCATACTGGAATGCTCATAGTCTGAGCTAGGCGATCGGGCCTTTGATTTTTTTTCACTTGCTGGCAGTTGGAGAACTGTTCCACAAACTCTGATATATCCTTTTTAATACCGTTCCACTAATAGATCTCTTTAAGATTATGGTATATGTTTGTAGAGCCTACATGAATGGAGTACCAAGAATAATGTGCTTCAGCCATTATCTGCTATCTCAGCCCATCCATATTAGGAACATATAATATTTTTTGACACCTTAAGGTACCATCCCCTGCCATCTCAAATACTAAATTTTTATGTTGTCAAATCCCTTCTATGTACTAGAGTAATAAGGGATCATCATATTGTCTTTCATTCACTAATGCCACTAATGATGACTCTGCAGTGTTTTATACAACCACCCCTCCACCTTCAAAATCTAGAAGTCAAACTCCTAGGCTGGCTAATCTGTGAACATCGCATACTACTTAATGTTGAACGAGTGGGAAATATGTCAAGCTACCCATTGACATGCAACAGAGAGCATCTCTACAATGTTATCTTTACCTGGGTGGTAGAGAATATTAACATTGTAGTCCTTCAGCAACTCTAGCCACCTCCTCTACCTCAAATTTAACTCCTTTTGCTTGAAGTGATATTGGAGACTCTTATGATCTGCAAATATATCAACATCTACCCCATACAAATAGTGGTGCCAAATCTTAAGTGTGAATGCAACTGTTGCAAGCTATAAATAATGAGTAAGTAGTTTAGTTCATGCTTTTTCAATTGCCGAGAAGCATATGTTATAACCTGCCCATGATGCATCAAGATGCATCCAAGGAAAACACCCAAAGCATCACAATTAATGACATACCCTTTTCTACCCTCTGGTAAGGCCAATACCGAAGTTGTAGCCAATCTATCTTACAGCACTAGAAAGCTTCTTTCATAAGCATCTTACCACTTAAATTTGGCTGCTTTCTGCATAATCTTGTCAATGGGGAAGAAATAGAGAAAAATCCCTCCATGAATCTACTGTAATAACTAGCAAACCCTAAGAAACTACATACCTCTGTTGGACTGGTAGTTTGAGGGCAACTCTTCACAACCTCTATCTTTTGAAAGTTCCTTTTAATACCTTCATTAGAGATCACATGGCCAAGAAAACCCACTGAGTTCATCCAAAACTCACATTTAGAAAACTTGGCATGTAGTTGGTGGTCTCTAAGAGTCTATACTAATGATCTAAGATGATCTGCATGCTTTTCTTCATAACGTGAATATTTTAAGATGTCATCTATAAATACAATCACATACATATCATGAAAGGGTTTAAAAACTCTATTCATCATATTGATGAAGGCTCCTGAAGAATGTTTTAGTCCAAATGACATGACAAGGTACTCAAAGTACCCATATCTACTTCGGAAGGATGTCTTCAAAATATCTACTTCATGTATCCTAAACTGGTAATAACCAGTCCTTAAGTCAATCTTTGAAAAATGTTTCGCTCCCTGCAACTGATCAAATAAATCATTTATTCTGGGTAGGGGTTACTTATTCTTTATTGTCACTTTATTCAACTACTTGTTATCTATAAACATTCACATTGTGACATCCTTCTTATGTACAAATAGTACTAGAGCACCACTAAGGCAATATGCTAGGTCAAATAAAACCTTTGTCAAGTAGATCTTTCAACTTCTCCTTTAGCTCTTTCAACTCAACTGATGCCATTCTATAAGTCATAATAGATATAGGATGGGTACCTGGATCTAGGTCGATAATAAAGTCAATACTCTAACCAAAGGTAATCTAGGAAGTTCATCGAGAAAAACATCTTGATATTCATTCACAACAGGTACGATCTAAAAAGTTGGCACCTTTTTCTCAACTTCAAGGTCTTAGACATGGACAAGGTGATATAAATACCCTTTTTCAATAAGATTGTATATCTTAATATAGGAAATAAACCTTCCTCTAAGCATCATAGCATGCCCTTTCCACTCCAACAATGGCTCACCCAGGAAATCTTAGCTCGACAATTAACTAGAGCATAACAAGAGGACAACTAATTCATGCCTATAATGACATCAAAATCAACCATTTCCAACTCTATCAAGTTAGTTGATGTATCATGGACACATACTGTTACTAGGCACCCGTAATAGATCCTTCTAGATTCAATAAACTCTCCTACTAAGTTGATACTACAAATAGCTCACGTAATAACTCTAGCTCTACTCAGAACTTTCTAGCAATAAATGGAGTAACATATGATAGGGTTGTGCCTGAATCTATCAATGCATAAACATCATGAGAAAATATGGATAAGGTACCTGTAACCACATCTAGGGAAGCCTATGCATCTTGTCGGCCTGCTAATGTATTTATTCTATTCGTTCCAACTCCTAAACTAGAACCGCTACCTTTAATAGATCCTTCTAGACTTAATAGATTCTCCTGCTGAGTCGATACTACAAATAGCTCACGTAATAACTCAGGCCCTACTAGGAACTTCCTAGCAATAAATGGAGTAACATATAATAGGGTCAGCCCTAGGTCTATTAATGCATAAACATCATGAAAGAAGATGGATAAGGTACATGTAACCATATCTAGGGAAGACTATGCATCTTGCCGGCCTGCTAATACATATATTCGGTTCATTATAGCTCCTAAACTAGAATCGCTTCCTCTACCTCTGTAAGTCTATGCCTGAGGATCATGAGATGAAGGTGGTGCTGAGGAAGAGGATGCTTCTATAAAGCCTGTGAACTGTGATCTATCACATTATCCCTTAGCTCTAAGTTTGGGATAGTCACGCATCTTATAACCCTCAACTATACACCCATAATAAGCGGTAAAGCCATATAAACACTCTTCAAAATGGGATAAACCACACTCTCCGCAAGTAGGCTAAAGTGGTTATCCCTAACCAGTAGCTCTCTGATAGCAAAGGCCTGGTTCCCTAGAAGTATCACTTGGATCCTATATGGACCTGAATGACTAAACTGGAGAACTAGATGTGAAGCACACTGTTGATTGAGCCTGCCTAGGAGGCCCTCTACTACCTATCACTTCCCTTATATCTGCTAGTGCCCCGGCCCTCTTGCTCTGCTCTCTTTCTAATATCTTTGCCATATGGTCGTGTATGTCGTCCTCTTTTTCCTGAGCATGTGCGATCAGTCTAGAAATATCCATATCATTATTAAATGCAGCAACTACACAAAAGTCTATCAAATAATCTCCGAGGACCTGCACAAATTAATGCATCCTTGCCCTCTGCGTGCTCACTATTTCTAGAGAAAATCTGCCAACTGAGTAAATCTCATGATATACTCCTGACACTAAGGTTATTCTGTTGTAAGTATAGAAATTCATCCACCCTCACTTCCCTGAGCTCTAAAGGTAAAAGTGATCCATAAAGGCCCTTGAGAACTCTTCTAAACTGTTGGGGCATTTAGGACCCTAGAATCAACCCACATCTCATGCAAGGTAATGGCGATGTCTTTTATCTGATAGGAGGCTAATTTAATAGCTTGAGTCTCAAATATATGCATAACCCTGAAGGTTCTATTTATCTTAACTATAAACTGTTGAGGGTCCTCTATCACACTAGATCCTGTAAACACTTAGGGATTCATTATGAGGAAATCTTGAACTTTGGATCCGGCAGTCTCTCCCTGAATAGTGTTACATGCAGCCATATTTTGTACTTGGACCTGAGCAGCTAATAACTAGGTGAGGAAATGTATTTCTACTCTAAGATCCTTCTCTGAGGCACCTGGTGGTGGTACATGTAATGTAGGAACTGTTGCTAATGCTACTGGAGGTGTAGGAACTCTTGTATGCCCTTCTGTACAAGGCACTAGAGGACCTGGAAGCATAGGACTTGAAAAGCTCTCATGAGCCCTAGTCAGACCTTCTAATGCTGGAGAAGGCTCTATAGTGGCTACCTATTGAGTAGTTCTTGTCGTGGCCCTCTGGCCTACTTTATCCTTATCTTGACATGATTTATATCAAAAATAAGCAGAATGTGAGTCATCAGTAACTTTATATAACTTAGCTCTATTGCACGATCTAGATTCAAATAGAAGGTCAGATTCCTAAATACCTGTGTAATACCATAATTATAAATATGGTGTGTAACATATTTATAAGAAAGATCCTACTGGACACGGCTTCTTTGACTCCCTGGGACACTTGAACCTTGGGCTCTGATACTAAGTTTTTTATTCCCCTGTCTAGGCGGGGCGCACGTCAAGGAGTTATACGAGCACCTGCTAAATATATCTACAACACTCGTGCTAAAGTCATAAAATGATATGTAGCAGAATAGACATCAAGGTGTGTACATACAATACAACATAGATAACTAAAGGGCCCACTAAACTAGCTGTACAACTGTACCAAAACTAAGTCTAGGAATCCTCTAAAGTGTCTATAAGTGAGAATCTGATAGCTAGTCGGGACAATGCCTCGGCATACCCACTATAAGATATGTACATGATAGGAACTAGATATCTGATATCTCCAGAGAGAAGTGGAACTTACCAACTGATCAACTGGAAAGCACTGGTCTACTGTGCATGTCTGCTAGCCTGAGTACCTATGCATGTATTCATAAAAATATAGTGCCCCCAAATATAGGTACGTCAGTACATATAAGACATGTATTGATATGTAAAGAAGACTGAATAATGAGTAGATATATAAGAATTCTCAATGAATTGGATATAAAAGATAGAAAATGTTGAGCATACACATATAGTAAATATAAAATGAAACTTATGATATGACTCATATCAGGGGTCCTCATATAACGTCCTATGCATTATTCATTTACATATATTTAAAATTCCTATAATTTGCCTAGGTGACATCTTTTATCTTTTTATGTTGCTTCCTTCTTCATTCTATAATTCTAATTGTTAGGAAGTCACAAGATGGACTATTGTCAGCAAATCAGTGACACCAATATGGCATCTATAGCCTACTATCATAACCATGTGTGAAATCTCATAGTCTAGAGAACATGTTCTGTTAAGGTACGCTCTCCAAGGCTATTGTAAGGTCTTCCCGTAGTCCTGTGTAGAGAGGGAAATCCACGATGAGAAGTTCCAGCTGACTCTATCTAAATTCTATGCATAGAATAGCATCACACGTAGTGACCCTAAAAATACCCACCCCACGCTGCAGACTAGGCTATAATCTCATCTTGCCTCTAAAGGCCTGTAGTAAGTAACTTATGAATTATATAACTTGTCATCTGAATATTAATTGTTTATTTAACTGAAAAATCATATATGTATGTGATCTACAGACATATCGCTAATCTATGGCCAATTAGTTCCCTTGAATTTCATGACATATATGCACTGTAACTTCTAGGAGTTTCAACTAAAGACACGTACGGTCATGTGAAACATATGACTTCTTTGACTAGAAAAGAGTACTTTAGCTCTATAGGTTTAGAACTCCACATGAAAGAGATCTATAATAGTAATAGCTTTTTATTTCAAGTAGCATATAATCTATGATGACTTTTATAGGAGGAACGTGTCACTCTAGGTTGTGCCTTAATGGCGAAAGAGATTTTAGCTTCACATACCTTACTCCGAGACTCTCTCTCTTATGATGTGTTGTTGATTCCCTTCAAAAAACTTCTTATCTATAACATAACATCATATGCAATGGTATAAATAGCTAACCAAGAGGTACAACAAGGTTGGAAAGACAATAATAGCTTATGAGTGACAAGCTTAGCAAATATGATAATAAAAAGTGTATCGCCACACCTCTCTTTCCTCCCTTTACAACTGAATTTATGACCTTCTATGAGATCAATATTACCCCTTCCACCCTTAACTTACAATGTACATCCCAATTACATATCCCAAACAAGGTCATAATCTTAAACTCTCAGCTTTCGAACACTATCACGTGAGTTCTTTATCTAATGGCATAAAAATACCCTTATATCCTTATTGATTATATTAAGAAATATGTATGCAATCCATACTGTATTTAGAACCCATATAAATAGATAAACACCATTCTCAATCCATTTAGGAATTTCATCAAATACTTGACGAGCAACAAGCTTGCAAGAGCTATATAAATTGTGTTTTCTGTACCTAGCCTTCCTCCTCATCGCAGCAAGATTACTGCCTCAATACACAACTATACACCCCTCATTTAGTCAAAAAAACAACCAATACAACCCTCCACATACTCCCTCCTCACCAAGTATATCAATTATAATGGGTAAAGGTTGGACTGACGACTTTCTATCACCGTCCCGTGAGTCCTACCTGTAAACTATACTTAGAATAAATCTTAGAGTCATATTTATGGAGATAAAAGAGAAGTCATACCTTTATCAATAAGAACCAATCCCTTCATTTTTTACTCTCAGAACCATACCTTTTCCTTCAAGAAAATACTTGGCTAAGTATGTTTCCATGATCTATGATGAGAAATACATTTTATTCTTGAAGGAATCAACTTACCTTAGGCTAGAGAGATATGGAGATAAAGAAGAACTGAAGAAAAAAACTAAGGAACATGTCCTTTAAATTCTCGGAATGATGGTAAATGAAATTCCTAAGTCCTAATATAATCGCTTAGATCCGGCTCTACCCAAACTTTTCTGGTTCACCCCAACATTCCCCACTTGTACGACTGTTGCTGCACAGTTTTTGGATATCAAACGGACCTCCCAGAAGGTAATTTTAATGTAGCCGATTTCCCCTCTTTTGCAATCAGTTTCGCTATAGCACCCACTGCTCTAGATAATTGTTCACCCTTTCCAATTGTGATTTCTATGTTATGTATGGCTGTGCCTAAGGGCATATCAGTTGAAGTAGATTTTTCTTTTTATCAATCAAAACCCCTTCCCAAACTATACAAGCTTCTTCCAAAGCATACAGCTTTTTGGATGTAGATGATGATATCTATACATATGGATCTTATATATATCGTAGAACGGAGTATAACATGGGTGGATATATATATATATATATATATATATATATATATTATATATATATATATTATATATTTATATATATATATATATATGAATTAAAATTTGCTGAATCACTCGTCTAATGATCTTATACATCTTGGGCCTTCCCATTCCATCATTTGGCTTATATTCTTCATGTAGCATTCAGACCAAATAACTCTATGAAATTATGTTGATACTTCCACATATCATGGGTAATGTAGGAGACATATCTATTTTCCCCCAGGGAATCTTTAGAATTCCCACTTCTTAACTTTAAATTTACCTTTAACCATCAAATGAAATGTGAATAACCGGTCCTCTTCTCTTTGAAAGAAGGGGTGCTTTTGGTTTTGTTGGTGCTTGAAACAATTTTGTCTTCTCCATATTACTATATCTCTACAGTCAATAATTTTATATGAGGAAATAATGAACTCAATCACTTGCTGCCTTTGACTTTTTGTCCGACTTACCCAAGGGTGTCACATGTCCCACAGTGATTGAGCAGTGCATGTGTCTGTAGTAAAATGCACATAACATTTTAGTTCAAACTTGTATGGATGCCAGGTTTGATATGTTGGAAACCAGACTCAAATACCTTTAATTTAGTATGTTGTAGGACCTATAACTCCTTGTATATTGGGATATATACGGATTACAAGAAAGACCATATATGATCTTGTTTGAAATACTCTACCATAATGAACCCTTCAATTTGAAATTTTATTTCAAGTTTTCCTTTGGTATCTAACTTTGGTCTAGCACTTCAAATAGATTGATGTAAGTTTTCCTTTGTATAGTTATCTACTTACATCATTATCCTCCTAGTTCATTCCAATTCATCAGTGTTTACGAGTTGCACTCGTATCTTAAGTTCGGGGCATAACACCAATATTTAAAATGTTTTCTTGTTTCAATTTTTAATTTTATACATCCATAAAGTCACACCCCAAACTTGGGGGGCACAACTTGTCACGCCCCGAGATTACCCTCTAGACGTAACACGGGACTCGGAACCACGAGAATCCCAAGTTAACCCTTGGTCATAGCATTCTCAAGCAACATAAGTGAAAACATAGCGGAAGCATCATAAGGAAATCCAAAAAGGAAGTATAATCATAGATAGAGTACTAAATAGGGAATACAACCCAAAGATCATCCGATAACATCTATGTCTGAAAAGACTCTAAAACTAGCATAATGAGTTGATGGGACAATACCCCAACAAACTCGACCATCTGAAAAGAAAAGGGATAATAAGAGCTAGAGTAAAATCTAGTCCTCAAACCATGAGGACTCACCAAAGCTGACTGAGAGTGACCGTAAATCCTAGCCACGTCTGTGAAGGGACACCTGAATCTGCATCATCAGAGGATACGGCGCAATATACTTTAGTACTATGGAATGTACTAAGTATGTAGGCAATGCATGAACATGAAGAAGACATGCTAAGTATACTTTAACAACTGAAATCGTGCCTTAAAACGTACTTGGACATAATCCATACGTAATAGGGTATCATGAGAAAATATCGTAATGAAAAACTAAATCATGAGACAAGAGCCAACTTCAAAATAGGAGTTCATAAGAGAGTTCATAAAGCTTGGAAAATTTTGAAAACATACATAAGGAGGTTTCTTATAACTGACATGAGACCATGTGAGCTACATAGAATCTAACTATATAACCCTAGTTAGCAAAGCTTACTTTGAACCTTGCCAAGGAAAAAGTCACCATACCCAACTATATAACCCTAGTTGGCAAAGCTGTCCTATGCCCCGCTAAGGCAAGGACACCATACATAAAGACGTGGATCCACTCTCATAAGCCTTGAAGACACATATCATATCATATCATAACCTACGCTGGCAACGTAGTTTTTGGGACTAAGGGTACTCTCACCCCATCCAACTTGGTGCTAAATACTACTTCCAAAACATGCACATATAGCTCATAACTTCGTACGTCATACTCTTATGTCAAATCTTATTCATAAAGCATGAAAACAAATCGGGCATCATGCAAATTTTCATATCATAGTTCTTAAAGCTAGGCATAACCATAATTCAAAATACATTTTTCTTTCTAAATTCATACTTGAAGAATTTGGCATGCAATTTCATAAATACATAAAGGCGATGATATCTAATCATGCCAAGTTTCTCTTGAAAACATGCAAATTCATGGATTCATACTAGAAATCAACTTTCATGCTTGGGCTTTTAAAACCAATAAGAGAATCATAATCAAATCATGAATAATCAATAGGAAACCATGAATTTAAACATAGAAACTGATTTCATAAACTTTCCCCAACTTTAAATCAAAACCCTAATTTCATAAGTTCATAATTAAACATAAGGATTGGAGATTTTGGGCACATGGGTGAAACGAACCCATTGTTGAAGACCCACATACCTTAGATGAAGATAACCCACTTCAATGGAAAAGACTTAGGAGGCTTTACTTGGAGCTTGGAGACTTGAAGCTTGAGAGGAACTTTTCCCTTTTGGGTGAAGAATGAGGAACTTAAGAGAGACTTAGGATAATATGGGTGAAAACCCTACTAGAAATATTCAAAATGACTTCACTTAGTAGTTAAAAGTGTGGGTAATGACTAAAATACCCCTAGGACTTAAATGAAAAAAAATTCAAGAAACTAGGCCGCCTCACGGGTTACCCGACGGGCGTCGTTCCCACGACGGCCCATCGGCCAAGGCATCAGGCAGGGGTAACTTGGTTGAGGTCTACAAGACCCTTTCAACGGCGAGCTCCCATGGACCGTCGTGCTTGCGACTCCCATGGGGTTGCCCATCGAGGGAAACGTGGACAAGGAAAAAGAGCTCTGGATTATTCTGATGGCTTGATCCCACGGGTTGTCGCACCTATGACGCCCGTGGCCAAATCTGTTAGGAAGACAGGGTGATGGGGAGGAGTGGCTGGACCATTTCGACGGTGGAGTCCTACGGGCCATCGCACCTGCGACGCCCCTCGTGGCTTCCCATCGGGATGAGGCAGTTGGCACAACCCAACTGTTTGGTCTTCATGGGGAACCCCACGGGCCGTTTGAGCTATGATGCCAGTGGCACTTCCCGTGGTGACCTACAGTTGTAGAAAATGTAGAAAACTCATTGGATTCAGGATTCAATAGCTGTTTCACTTTTTCCGAGGTGTGACAATATCTCCCCTTTGGGATCATTCGTCCTCGAATGAAGACTAATAAAGGGAAAACTAAAGAGCAAACAACCCAACAAACAACAGAATAAGGAAATCAAGGAGTAAACATAAAAACTAAACTTTTCAACTTGAAAACATGATAAACTAATTTCGTAAAACATGGGTGCATGATAGATTCATGAGAGGAATTCATGGAATAGAATCGGAGGGACATACTAAGGAGCAAACTAGTACCTCAATCTGAGACTGAATCGAAAGGAAAGAGATGAGGATATTTGGCCTTCATGGCCTCTTCCGCTTCCCAAGTAGCACCCTCTACAAGCTGATTCCTCCAAAGGACTTTCACCGAAGTGACTTTTTTGTTCCTCAACCTCCGAATCTGATGATCAAGGATCTCCACAGGGACCTCTTCATAGGTGAGACTATCCTTCACACCCACATCATCCAAAGGGACAGTCAATCTCAGATCACCAACACACTTCTTCAACAAGAAAACATGGAAAACTAGATGAACCACTTCCAACTCCGATGGCAAGTCCAACTCATAAGCGACCTTACCAACCTTTCTCAGAATTCGATAAGGACCTAAAAAATAGGGACTAAGCTTTACTTTCTTGCCAAACCTCATCACACCCTTTATGGGTGACATCTTTAAAGAAAACCCAATCCTCAACCTCAAATTCCAACTCCCATCTTCTCACATCCGCATAAGATTTTTGTCTACCCTGAGCGGTCTTCAACCTTTCCTGAATAAGCTGAACTTTATCCATAGTCTCATGCACAGAATCTGGACCAATCAAGGCTACCTCACCAACCTCGAACCAAACAATAGGAGATCTACACCTCCAGCCATAAAGTGCCTCATACGGAGCCATCTGGATGCTAGAGTGAAAGCTGTTGTTGTAGGCAAACTCGATAAGAGGTAAGTGATCATCCTAATTACCTTTGAAATAAATCATACATTCCCTCAATATATCCTCCAAAGTTTGAATAGTACGCTCTGCATGGCCGTCTGTCTGAGGATGAAAAGTTGTGCTAAGCTTTACCTGAGTACCAAGGCCTTTCTGAAATGATATCCAAAACTGAGATGTAAACTGAGGACCTCTATCAGAAATGATAGACAATGGAACACCATGCAATCGGACTATTTCCTGAATGTAGAGTCTAGCATAATCATCAGTTGTATCTGTAGTCTTAACAGCCAAGAAATGGGATGACTTGGTCATCCGATCAACTGTCACCCAAATGGAATCATGTTGCCTTCGAGCACGAGGCAACCCAGTAATGAAGTCCATATTTATTTCTTCCCATTTCCAAGATGAAAGGTCAATATCTTGAAGCATACCAGCTGGCCTTTGATGTTCTACCTTTACTTGTTGACAGTTAGGACTTAGCCACAAACCCGGCTATGTCCTTCTTCATTCCATTCCATCAAAAGACTTCACGTAGATCATGGTACATCTCAGTGGCACCCATATGAATGGAATATCTAGAACTGTGGGCCTCAAAAAAAATCTATTATATCAACCCATAAACATCTGGCACACATAAGCAACCCTAATAACGAAGCACACCATCTCCCCCTTGGGAGAAAACCTCCACCCTTTACTGATGAACTGCACCCTTAAGCTGAATTAAAATGGGATCTTGGTCTTACCTTGCTTTCACCTAAGCCACCAAGGATGATTCAGCACCATTGGTCACAATCACGCCACCTTCGGTCGAGTCCATAAGGCAAACTGCCAACCGAGCAAGCCTATGAACTTCTTTAACCAATTCCTTCTTTCCATCTTCAATAGAATTTACACTTCCCATGGACAACCTACTCAAAGCATTCGCCACCATATTGGCCTTACCCGGATAGTAAAGCACACTCATATCATAATCCTTAAGGAGCTCAAGTCATCTCCTTTGTCGCAAATTCAATTCCTTTTGAGTGAACACATATTGAAGACTCTTATGATCAGTGAATACATCCATATGCACACTATACAAGTAATGTCTCCAAATCTTCAATGCAAAGACCACGGCGGCCAACTCAAGATCATGAGTAGGATAGTTCTTCTCGTGAGTCTTAAGTTGTCTTGAAGCATAAGCAATCACCTTACCACGCTGCATCAAGACACAACCAAAACCAATCCTAGAAGTATCATAATACACAAAAAAATCATCTAAGCCCTCGGGTAGAGCTAACACTGGAGAGGTGGTCAATCTAGTCTTTAATTCCTGAAAACTCTTCTCACAAGAGTTGGACCACTTAAACTTAACCTTCTTCTGAGTCAATTAGGTCAAAGGGGCAGCAATGGTAGAAAAGTCTTCCACAAACCTCCTATAGTAACCAGCCAAACCCAAAAAGCTCCTAATATCAAATGGAGAAGTAGGTCTAGGCCAGTTCTTTACTGCCTCTATCTTTTGAGAATCAACCCGAATACCATCTTTAGTCACAATATGACCCAGAAAAGCAACAGACTGCATCCAAAACTCACACTTGCTAAACTTAGAAAACAACTGTCTATCCTTGAGAGTTTCCAACACAACCTCAAGTGATCCGCATGCTCCTCCTCACTCCGAGAGTAGATGAGGATATCATCAATGAAAACAATCACAAACATATCCAAATATTGTTTGAACACATGGTTAATCAAATCCATAAAAGCTGTGGGAGCATTCATTAGACCAAAAGACATCACCACAAATTCATAATGACCATACCGAGTCCTGAAGGCTGCCTTTGGCATGTCACATTCCCGAACTTGAAGCTGATGATAACCGGATCTAAGGTCGATCATGGAGAAGAAACTAGCATCCTGAAACTGATCAAACAAGTCATCAATCCTAGGAATGGGATACTTATTCTTGATTGTGACCTTGTTCAACTGATGGTAGTCAATACACATTCTAAGAGAGCCATCTTTCTTCCGAACAAACAAAATTGGGGTACCCCAAGGAGAGATACTGGGCCTGATGCGATGTCCAACCTGACCACAACTGAAGCAACCACCTGAACCGGCCAAACACTAACCAACATGATTCTTCCCACACTTAACACAAGCTGGGTAGGAAGGTCCCTTAGTAACACCACCCTGAGACTGGGAATAGGAACCAGATCCTCTACCACCCTGATCATGACGAGGCTTCTAAGCCTGGGTAGGAGCACTAGCAGAAGAATAAATGGACCCTGATGACTTCTTTTGGAAAGAAAAGTGATGTACACCTCCGGACCTATGATGACCAAAACCTGATCCCTTAGATCTAACTTTCTTGTTCTCCCTTGCCATCTCCCTAAGCTTGTCACCCTAAATTTGATGGGCATGAGTCATGAGTCAGGTAATATTCATATCACTCAACAATAAAGTAGACCTACACTCTTTATTCAGCACGTCAGAAACCCCATATATAAACTTTCTCATTTGATCATGCGGGTCAGCTACCATGGAGGGAGCACATCTAGACAACTAAGTGAACTTCAGGCTATACTCTTTCACCGACATCGAACCCTATCTCAAGTTCACAAATGTTTCCACCTTCGCTTGCCTCAACTCACGGGGAAAGAACCTATCAAGAAAGGCCTTCTCAAAACAGTCCCAAGTCGTGGGGACCGCGTCCCTCACCCTAGTCTCTTTCCATTGAGTGAACCAAATATGAGCTATACCCTTGAGTTGATAGGATGCAAGCTAAACACAATCAACCCCCACTACTTGAATAACCTCAAAGATCTTCTTCACTTCATCAATAAAGTTGAGCGGGTCCTCACTCACTTTTGAACCCCAAAATTTAGGTGGGTTCATCCGGAAAAAGTCACGAACTCGGGCTGCTACCCCACCTTGAGGATGGACAGAGGAAGGAGACTGTTGATTGGCCTGAGTGGCCATAGTCTGGGCTAGCAAATAAATAGCGTTCATGAACTCATCATTCGTGACATCGGGAATCGGAACTTGAGGGGCAGCATTCCGAGCGGCTCAGGGAGGCATAGCACGTTGAGGAGGCATAGTTTGAAACGCATAACATAAGGATTAGAGGAACATTAAAGTTAAGCTCTATCGCACGATGTGATCATGAAAGAACTGAATTTTTCCTAAGACACCTCGTAGCTCCTCTCTAATGTGTGTGGTGCACTTCACACATGAAAAAGACTCTACTCGATGCGGCTTTCAGACATCCTAGGACTCTTGAACCTGAGGCTCTGATACCAAGTTTTTCACGCCCCGAGGTTACCCCCTAGACGTAACACGGGACTCAAGACCACGAGTATCCCAAGTTAACCCTTGGTCATAGAATTCTCAAGAAATATAAGGGAAAACATAGCGGAAGCATCATAAGGAAATCTAAACAAGAAGTATAATCATAGATAGAGTTACTAAATAGGGAATACAACCCAAAGATCATCTGATAACATCTATGTCTGAAAAGCCTCAAAAACTAGCATAATGAGTTGATGAGACAATACCCCAACTAACTCAAAAATCTGAAAAGAAAAGGGACAATAAGAGCTAGAGTAAAATCTAGTCCTCGAACCATGAGGACTCACCAAAGCTGATTGAGAGTGACCGGGAATCCTAGCCACGTATCTGTGAAGGGATACCTGAATCTGCATCATGAAATGATGCAGTACAATATGCGTTAGTAGTATGGAATGTACTAAGTATGTGGGTAATCCATGAACATGAAGAAGACATGCTAAGTATACTTTAACAACTAAAATCGTGCCTTAAAACGTACTTGGACATAATCCATACGTAATAGGGTATCATGAGAAAATATCGTAATGAAAAACTAAATCATGACGCAAGAACTAACTTCAAAATAGGAGTTCATAATAGAGTTCATAAAGCTTGGAAAAACTTGAAAACATACATAAGGGAGTTTCTTATAACTGATATGAGACCATGTGAGCTACATAGGATCTAACTATATAACCCTAGTTAGCAAAGCTGACTTTGAACCTTGCCAAGGAACAAGTCACCATACCCAACTATATAACCCTAGTTGGCAAAGTTGTCCTAAGCCCCGCTAAGGCAAGGACACCATACATAAATATATGGATCCACTCTCATAAGCCTTGAAGGCACATATCATATCATATCATAACCTACCCTGACAACGTAGTTTTTGGGACTAAGGGTACTCTCACCCCATCCAACTCGGTGCTAAATATTACTCCCAAAACATGCACATATAGCTCATAACTTCGTACGTCATACTCTCATGCCAAATCTTATTCATAAAGCATGAAAACACATTGGACATCATGCAAATTTTCATATCATAGTTCATAAAGCTAGGCATAGCCATAATTTAAAACACACTTTTCTTTCTAAATTCATACTTGAAGAATTTGGCATGCAATTTCATAAATACATAAAGGCCATGATATCTAATCATGCCAAGTTTTTCTTGAAAACATGCAAATTCATGGATTCATACTAGAAATCAACTTTCATGCTTGGGCTTTTAAAACCAATAAGAGAATCATAATCAAAGCATGAATAATCAATAGGGAACCATGAATTTAAACATAGAAACTGATTTCATAAACTTTCCCCAACTTTAGATCAAAACCCTTATTTCATAAGCTTATAATTCAACATAAGGATTGGGGATTTTGGGTACAAGGGTGAGAGGATTCCATTGTTGAAGACCCACATACCTTAGATGAAGACAACCCACTTCAATGGAAAAGACTTAGGAGGCTTGACTTGGAGCTTGGAGACATGAAACTTGAGAGGAACTTTTCCCTTTTGTGTGAAGAATGAGGAACTTAAGAGAGACTTAGGATAATATGGGTGAAAACCCTACTAGAAATAGTCAAAACGACATCACTTAGTAGTTAAAAGGGTGGGTAATGACTAAAATACCTCTAGGACTTAAATGAAAAAAAAATAGGAAATTGGGCTGCCTCACGGGTTACCTGATGGGCGTCGTGCCCACGATGTCCCATCAGCCAAGGCATCGAGCAGGGCTACCTTGGTTGAGATCTGCTGGACCCTTTCGATGATGTGCTCCCACGGCCCGTCATGCTTGCAACGCTCGTGGGGTTGCCCTTCGAGGGAAAAGTGGACAATGGAAGAGAGCCCTGGATCATTCCGAAGGCTTGCTCCCATGGGTCGTCGCACCCATGATGCCTATGGCCAAATCCATCGAGAAGACTGGGTGATGGGGAGGAGTGGCTGGACCATTTTGACGATAGGGTTCTACGGGCCGTCGTACCTGCGATGCCTATCATGGCCGCTCGTCGGGCTGAGGTAGTTGGCACAACCCAACTGTTTGGTCTTCACGGGGCATCCCATGGACCGTCTGAGCTATGACACCCGTGGCACTACCTGTGGTGACCTACAGTTGCAGAAAATGCAGCAAACTCATTAGATTCAGGATTCAATAGCTGGTTCACTTTTTCTGAGGTGGTACACTACTGGCACCTAATGCCAAAACTTAGGACAAAGACGACTTCGCTGAACCATTTGCCAATGGCGAATATCAGCCACAAATAATCCAGAAAACAAACAAGTATATCTCAGCTTAAAAACCAACCTCGGCCGTCAAGGCCCCTGTCGACAGATCTAGAAAGAAAATAGCCATTCCCAATCGTTCATATAAGCAATAACCAGGTAACACATAAGTTCTATTTGACCCATCAAGGCTACCATGATATCTAGGAAATCATAAATACAATGCGGGCTATCAAGGCCACCATGATCTCTATAAAAAAAACTAAAAACACGTATATGCTATGTAAACTAAGCCAATGAGCCGCTAAACTACCAACACAATAACAACATGGCCCAAGTGGCTAACAGGTTACAACTAATAAACATACAAGGCCAAATGGCCACCAACATAGCTATGTAATCCAACAGACTAGTCTGCGAGCCTCTATGAATATAATAATTGGTGGGATAGGGCCCCAACCTACCCAAAAGCAATAAAAAGCAAAAAGACAAACCTTTGAGACGTTGGTGACCCCTGGAAGGGAAGGAGTCAACCAACCTACTGAAAGCTCCGCTATGATACTTGACAGGTCTGTATGGTCATCGCTCAGAACCTGTAGGCATGAATGCAGCACCCTCAGAAAATGGGGTGTCAGTACGAAATAACATACTGAGAATGTAAGGCAAACTAAAAACTGAAGTTGAAGTGTAAGGAATGAACAAAAAGGGCAGGTGCAAAATAGAAGTATAATACCTTACTTTCCTACAATAATGAAGCATTTAAACATGTAGAAAATAATAACCTAACCTATCCCCCATAAGCGCGGCAGGTGCAAATAGCATAAAATTTCCATAAGCCCTAATAGGCGCGAACAGTCGCTAAATACATATACTGACCCCCTTACTTGTACCCCAATGATAATCTAATCTGAACTTTGTGAACGTACATATGCTATGAATTGATACAAGTTTGAGTCTCTGTGGTACTATATAAGTGTTTCCCCGTAGGTACAGTCTGCCCACCCTGTAGGTACGGTCTTTCTAGCCTATAGGCACGGTCTATCGGCCCAAAGGTGCGGTTATGTAATATAACTGCTACCCCATAGGTACAACTTGTGTGTCCCATAGGTATGGTCTACCCAACCCAAAATCACGGTAATATAGTGTAACTGCTGCCCCGTAGGTACAGCCTTCCCAACTGGTAGGTATGGTCTACCCGACCTGAAGGTATGGTAATAGTAATCAGTATGAAGGCTCTGAAACCCTACAGTTTCAATGTCTGCTCAGGCAAAAACAAGCTTATAGGTGGCATCTAGATGATAAAAATAACACAATAATATCATATAATCCCATGTTATCTCAATAGAATCATAACATACTCTTTTAGGTTGCTAAGTAAGGAATAGAGTGTTGCTGCTAGACACTATATCATGTTATGGTAGCAAACTCAATGGTATAAGACTATAGTGGAATAACGATGTTATACAAGCTACAACAATCTTAAGCCTTTAGGTCATGCTATAAAGTTAAAAGGAAGACTTAACATACCTTTTAAACCAAATCCCCAAAGGTGTCTCTAGGAAGCTTGACCAACCAAAGGTAAAGCAACAAGTGCAAGAATCAATAAGGCTGCAAGAATGAGCTAAAGCCAATCGATAAAGTGTTATTGCCACACTTGTGATTATCCAAGTCCAAAGCATAAAATTTGTCCAATAAGAATAATAAACAACAACTATAGCCAATGAAGATATTCCAACAACATCTCGAAGGAGCGATGAGCTTGTGAGGCAATATAACAAGGTATACTTCATGTCGTTCAATCCAATAACAATCTTAAGTGACTCTAATAAGAATCACACAAACTCCCCAATCCTTCCCGTACCTTAACACCATAATTACACAACAATAATAACCAAACATGATAAGATAGAGGGGCTGTCCAAAGCCACGGTATCTAAAACACCACCTCATGTCTTGGAAAGCTGTAAAAATGATACTAGAATATGGAATTATGAACGAGGGTCATAGGAGAAATGTTAACTCACCATAGAGCTTTCTAATCCCAATCTAAACAAGCTTCCTCCTTACAATTTCAACAAACGGAACCATATTCAACAAGAGACTACTACAAGTCATCGGCAACTAAAACCTTTTATAACTAGAAGATTAGAATCTTGATTCAACAACTAGATAAGTGTAAGGGATCCTTACCTTGCCAATATAACTCCGTAGCTACTTCCAAGTACTTAATAAACACCTTCTAGCTTTCTGCCACAACACCCATTGAGATACTCCATGAAATCGATGAGGCAAGCTATACCAAAATGATGAGCTCGCAACGTATAGCAACTTCTGTTAAACTTATGAATTGAAAGCATCAAAGTCCAAGGAGGAATTATGGGCTTTCCCTATGCTTTTCAATAGTTTTTTGTTGATTTTTATAGATTAAAACGAAAAAGAAACATCCTTTATAAAGCTAAACCGACATAGGGGCTAGGAGCCTCACCTTGATGTGCCTGCTTGTGAAGTCTTACAAAAATGCGAATATCTTTCTATTTTGAAGTTGTATGGATGAACAGTTTAGTGCATTGGAAACTAAACTCATAGACCTTTGATTTGTTAAGTTGGGGGCCTTCTAATTCTTTATATATTGGGAGAAAAATTTTGAGACATTTGACCCAAATTTTTAGAGAATTTCTTAACGAAATTTACAATAACTTTTTTCGACTTCTATTTAACAGCTTGCTTGACTTCAAAACATAACATACGACCGTTGTGAAATTAAAATACCTTATGGAAAATCCTCCCTAACATATTTGGACTCTTAGTCTTACCCCAAAAGTATGATGTAATCCAATGTTCGAACGGAAGAGGTATTACATCCTCCCCCCTTCTCTTAGGGACATTCATCCTAGAATAAAGATAATCTACATAGAATGACAAGAAACATCACAAGAACTTATAAAATACCAAAGTAACATACTTCAAGTACTCAATGGTGGGTCTAGTATCTATCTATTCTGAACATCATCAAAAAGAGTGAACAAGTGGGGATATTTGGACTTTATGTCCTCTTTAGCTTCCCACGCCATCTCCTTGAAATTATGGTTCTACCATAACACTTTCACTTAAGCTATATCCTTATTCTACAATCTCCTAATCTGAAGGTCTATCATGACAACTGGGACTTCTTTATAAGATAATTCCTGTAAAATCTGAACATATGTTGTCAATACTATATATGTTAGATCTTTGATACACTTCTGTAACATAGAAACATGATAGACTGGGTGCCTTGTCTCTAGTTCTGGATGCAACTCTAGCTGGTAAGCAACTCTGCCTATACGTTGCATAATACAGTAAGGTCCAATATATCGATGGCTCAGCTTTCCCTTCCTGCCAAATTGTATAACGCCTTTAATTGGTGAACCCTTCAAAAATTCTCAATCATAAATGTTGAACTCTATGTCCCATCACCTAACATCTGAATATGATTTCTGGTGGCTCTAAGCTATCAACAACTAGTCTCTAATCAGCTTAACCTTTTCTACAACCTGCTGCACTATGTCAAGTCCAAGAAACCCTAATTCAAGAACCTTAAACAAACCAAGAGGGGATCACCATTTTTACCCACATAAAGCCTTGTATGGTTCTATACCAATGCTTGAATGACTGTTGTTATAATTAGAAAACTCAATAAGTGACAAGTGATCATCCGTTCCCTCTGAAATCTAGCACACACACCTGTAACATATCCTTGCACATCTAGATTGTATGTTTGGCTTGGTCATTGGTCTAAGAATGATATGTTTAACTAAGAATAACTTGAGTCCTCAAAACCTTTAGAAAAGATCTCCAAAAATATGTTGTAAACTTTGCCCCTCTACCTGAAATAACCGATATTAGGACACCATTTAGTTTGACTATTTCTCTAATGTACAACCCAACATAACCTTCAGCTAAGAATATGACCCTGACTTGCACAAAATGGGCCAATTTTGTCAACCTAAACAATCTCCTAAATAGAATCAAACTTCCATCAAAAAAAGGCAAACCTCTGACAAAATCTATATTTACGGACTCCCACTTCCATAATGGAATAGCTATCTCCTGATTCATCCCACTAGGCTTTTGATACTATACCTCTACCTACTGACTATTTGGGCACTATGCCATGAACTTAGATATATCGCTCTTCATCCCAGCCACCAATAATTCTCCTTAATATCATGATACATTTTTGTGGTTACTGGGTGAATATAGTAACAAGAATGGTGTGCCTTTTCCACAACCTACTGTCAAAGCCCTGCAATATCCAAAACACATAACTTATCATTGAATATGAGGATTATATCTTCTACTTTATCAAAGGAGAAATACTCCCATTGCTGACACATTGCCTCTAAACTGCTCTAAACTAGGATCCTCATATTGTCATTCCTTTACCTCCTCAATTAGAGATGATACATTGATGTCCTGAATTGTGACCCTAGTATAATCAAATTCTAATGATCTAACCCTAAACTAGCAAGCTGATAGAGCTCCTAAGCCATCTCTTACTTCTCAGCTCCCAAATATGATAGATTGCCCATAGACTTATGACTGAGGGCATACGCTGTTATATTGGTTTTCACTGGATGATATAAGATATCCATATCACAGTCTTTAAGAAATTCAAGCCATCGTCTTTATCAAAGGTTCAACTCGTTTTGTCTATGAATATACTAGAGGCTCTTAAGATCTGTATAAATATCAACATAAACTCCATCAAGTAATGCCTCCAAATCTTTAGGGCATGAATAATTGTAGCCAACTCTAGATCATTGGTCGGGTAGTTCTTCTCATTCTTTTTAACTATCTATAAGCATAAGAAATTACCTTTCTGTGATGCATCAAACCACAAACCAGCCTAATGATTGAATCATCACAATACATTATGTAGACCTCAGGACCTTTTGGTGAGGTCAGAACTAGTGTTATGGTCAATCTATCTTTCAGTTCTTGGAAACTCTACTCACAGGTTGTGGTCTACTGAAACCTAGTTGCTTTCGAAGTCAGCTTTATCAAGGGTGCTGAAAGTTATGAAAATCTTTCTGTAAACCTTCTGTAATACCCTGCTAACCCCAGAAAGCTATGAACTTTTGTCGGGATTATGGGTCTAGGACAAGTCTTCATGGACTTAACATTCTGTAAATCAACCTGAATACCAACATTTGATACAATATTGCCCAAAAAGGCCATATAATGAAATCAGAACTCACACTTTAGGAGATAGTGTACAACCTCTGATCTCAGAGTACCTGAATCACTGCTCAGGCCTAGTCTCTATGCTCAGTCTCTGAACAAGATATACTAGAATATAGTCAATTAACACAATGACAACAAATCTAAAAAGGGCCTATATATATTATTAATCAAGTCCATAAATACTGCGGGGGTGTTTGCCGACCCAAAAGACATCACAAGAAACTCAAAATTTTCATATTTGGTCCTGAAGGCTATCTTTAAAATATCACTCTGCTCAACTTGTACCTAGTGGTACCCTACAATTGCTCAAAAAAACCATCAATCCTTGGTAGTAGATATTTGTTCTCTATAATCACCTTATTCAACTTTTGGTAGTCTATACTTTTTTTAACCAAAGAGTTGGCCATGGGCCATTTATTAAAATAAAATGATGGTTCCACAAACAAAGACCACTCAAGATGGAGCGGGCCTAAAGACAAAAAACAAAAAAACAAATGAAAGAACAACAAACAAAAATAAATCATAAAAGGAAAATTAAGGACAGAAGCCCTAGTTTCCGCTACTTTTGAGCATCCATCAATAGAGACTCACTGAATATGGAGGAAAACCAGAGGAGCTAGGTAAGTCACCACCATCCTTGAGGTCTTTCGCTTTTGGAAGTCTATACACTTCTGCAATGAGTCATCTTTTTTTCTCACAAATAACACTGGTGCACGGCAAGGTGACGTACTAGTCCTGATGAAGCTCTTATCTAATAAATCTTTTAGTTGCTCTTTTAATTCCTTTAATTCTTCTAGTGACATTCTGTATGGTAGAACTAATATAGGATGAGCATATCATAATGTATCAATAGAAAAATCAATCTCCCATTCTGGGAGAATACAATGGAGCTTGTTTGAAAATACATTTGGAAACTCATTAGCCACTAGAATTGACTGAATAGTCGGTGGCTTAGCATCAACATCTTAAACTTGGAAAATTGGTAAATGCAGCCTTTGGTGATCATTGTTTTTTGCTTGATGATAGGAAATAAATCTGCCTTTTGGCATTGCCACATTGCTCTTCAACTCTCAAACTACTTCCCCTGGCAAGTGGAATCTAACAGTCTTGGATCAATAGTCAACATTTGCATAACAAGATGTCAGCCAATCCATCCCCATAATAATATCAAAGTCAAGCATCTATAGCTCCATCATGTCTACAAAGATCTAACGGCCAACAATCTCTATTGTACAACCTTGGTGAATCCTCCTAGCAATAATAGAGTCTCCAACATGGGTAGACACAGAAACATATTGTTGCAATAACTCTATCACAACATCTAGCGGTGACTCTAAATCCTGACAACCAGTCAGTGCATATGTACGATTCTAGCCACAACTAGATACTCCCTCTTGTCCATGACCTCTACCTGATAAAATCTAGGACCCACACTCAATAGGATATACTGAGGAAGATAATCCTATTAATGGTTTATCTCTCTTCCTGAACCCTGTTGGTTCCTTAATGGACAATATCCTTTTATATGACCCTCTTGGCCACAAAAATAGCATGTTATGAAGCATTGATGGCATCTCTCGACATGTTACTATTACATGTATCAGAGCTGATCTAAACTGCGCTAGACCCTATACTGTTGCGAGCCTGATACTCGTGAGCTCTCACCCAGACCTGACTGCCCCAGGTGATCTATTCTGCTACCCGGGTCTGTTATGGTGGGGCCTAGGTGGTCTTCTTAAATATCAAGATTTGGAGCCACCCTGAATCTCAATTTGAAATCCATGGGCCTAGCCCTCTTTTGTTGCTTTCGCTCGACCCTCTCAATCATATACTGTTAATATTGAAGCCCCTTTATATTCTTTCCAATGACCTAAATCTAGGAGATGTCGATATTATTATTATGTAAGGTTTTAGTACAAGCCCAGTAATAATCATAAGCCAAAGAACTCAACCCTTATGACTCAGTTCTATAGCACGATTTGAGCAAAAGAAGGGTAACTTTCTTTAACAATATCTGCAGCTTCCTGCTTATAAAATATGATGCATAACATATTTAAACACAAGAATCTACTAGACACAGCTTGTAGATTCTCTAGGATACGATATTGCTCTGATACCAAGTTTGTCACACCCCAAATTTACAAGGGCACAACTGGCACCCAATGTTAAAGCTATAACACCCCGTACCTTTCAAAACCTATGTGACTAAGTAAATATCGACGAAGGTATTTGAGCTCGAGATTGTGAAGGGGTACTTTGGCCTAGAATTTGAAATGGTCAAATGTATATAAGTGTTAAGTTAAATTATAGGAGGAGGGTTTTGAAAATGAGATAAAACAAGTGAGGTACTTGCTCGACTTATCTAAGCTCTTAGGTGACAAGTAGGTGCATCACCTACCTACGCTAACGAACTAAGTTCCGAGGGCCGATTAAGGGCAGCAACACCATGGATTATTAGACCTAATGGTAGCCCAAATGAAGCTTAAAGTTGGCCCATCAAAGCACAACCAAATCTGGCCCAAACAACTACAAAAGGGAGCCACCAATATTGACCACATTTTGACCCAAGAGAAGCCCAAAATCAGCCCCAAAACTTAACCCTTTTGAGGCCCAAGCAAAGGGTAGTTTTGGCCCAAGTTTCTTGACCCATTTTGGCCAAAATATACTCAAAAAAAGTCGGCCAAAAAGGTCCCTTTATACAGGCCATTTGCTGATCAATGTTGATCACAAAAGCTGGAAAATTCTCTCTTATCTCATTTCCTTTTGGCAGCCCTTCTCTCCCTTTAGGGTTCTAAGAAGACCAAGATTAATTCAAGCTTAAGGTGAGTTAATCAACTTGTTATCTTGGTATTAATATACTACATATAGCTAGGATATCCTATGGTAATAAAGACATGAACTATGGCAGCCCCTTTCTTATGATTTAACACAGAGAAATTGTGTAACAATTAAGAAATTTCTTCTTCTCTTGTTGGTGTATGTGTAGGGGGTACTTAAGCTTTTAAAGCATCAATAAAAAGAGGATAAAAACACACCTTCAAGTGTGGTAAGTACTCTGCCCATAATAATATTTTTGGATTGAAGTTTGGATGGACAATTGTTGTTGAATTGTTGTTAAGAACTCACGGGACGGCGATCGGAAGCCGTGGGTTCAATGTGTTGCTATTGTATTTCGGCATGGTGGGTTGTGTAGGGGATGTTTGATGTGGTTTGTATTATTGGAGGCAGTAGGTTGGTGTGTGTGTGATGTGTATTGGATAAGGGGAGAAAGGTGTGACGATACACCTTTAATTAATGCAAAATACGTAAATCTGCCCGGGAAATGTTTAGCTACTGTTTTGGGAGTGTTGCAGCAGGTTTAAGAGCTAATATTAGCTTCATTATAACCTTGTGTTGTAGATTAACTTATTAAGGGAAAGTCCAAGTTGTGGTAAGCGCAATCTTCGGAAGGAACGAGGTATGTTAAGGCTTCTTTATTCCTTATCGGCATGAATCTAGAAATAGAACTCTAAATCTCCGAAAGAAGGAATTTGAGTATTTTTTTGTAAGAGAGCTGATTTGGTAACTCAACAAGTCTTAAGGAACTAATTTATACATTATGGTGATTCAAGTCGCCTTCTTATAAAAATCTGATTCTTTTTGCACGAAATGTAAGTTATCCTTTTGTCAAGTTTCTTCTTTGTATTGTGATCTCTAATCAAGCTTTAGAAAGTATACAAGGAAAGTTAGAAAGTCAAATCCCCATTTATATGTGTTTGGTATGTTGATTCCAACACCTAGTAAGTCAAGGCTAAAGACGTTATCTAAATGAACCTTCATAAATAACAAGAATAGCTTTGAAGGTCAATCTAGTAATACACTTATTATGCGTGGTTTGCGTGTTAGTGTGCACCGAGGTGCTACTACCATATTGAGGCTATTATATACATAGTGTGCACCGGGGTGCTACTGCCATATTGAGGCCATTATATACATAGTGTGCGCCGAGGCGCTACTGCCATATTGAGGCTATTAAATATAGGGTGCGCCGAGGCGCTGTTGTGGTTCAGTGTGGGTTATAAAGAGTGAGTTGCAGCGTGAGTTAAGGCATGTGTTGTGCTCTAAAAAGAATAAAGGAGAAAGAGCTTAACGAGTCTTACCAATTACAGTTTACAAGTTTCATATTTTATCTTGTTCAGATTTACTACTTGCGACTTGCTTTTATGCTTCTACCTTACATGCCAGTACATTATTGTCGTACTGACGCCCCATTGCCTGGGGGCGCTGCATTCATGCCTGCAGGTCCAGACAGAACCCCAGATAGACCTCTTCAGTAGAAGTTGCGGAGTTCAGCCATTTTGGTAAGCTCCATTCTTCCTGGAGCTGACGAGTCAGAGGTCTAGCTTATATTTTGACCAGGTTATGTATATGTACAGCTTATGGGTAGTCCAGGGCCCTGTCCTTGATATGAGATATTTTACTTACTCCTAGAGGCTTGTAGACGTGTATATGTACATCAGTGTTGGGTATGGCCTTGTCGGCCTTGTTATTAGCTATCTACTATGATAATAGCCTTGTCGGCCTTGAGTTGTTTACCTACTATTGAGCTTTCAATGTTTCAAATTGTTATTCTTAGAGACCTTGTCGGTCTCAGACCCCCAACAGGTTCAATAGAGATACACTCTATTTTGGCACCCC